>JAEQML010069669.1:0-17317 GCA_016904865.1 Pissodes strobi | reverse complement strand
TACCTCAGCCTATAATGAAGTAATTGTAAGTTCTTTTTGCTTTTAGTCTAATTTCAGTGACTGATAGTGACTCCTAGATATTTCATTTTCTTTCCCAGGTAATGGGGACGTTGTTAACTATTACTTTTCTACCAGCATAGAACCCACTCTTCTGAAAAAGAATGGCTAGAGTCTTGTTCTCATTTACCTTAATTTTGTTTTTGATAGTCCAGTCAAGGTAGGCCTCAATCTCCTGTTGTAAACCTTCGCTGGTTTTTGGGGATCTCTATGCCTGAAGAGAAAAGCTGTATCGTCCGCATATAGACCCATAATTCCTCTGTTGGTTCTTGGGATGTCACAAGTATATACATTGTATAGGATTGGTCCTAGCACGGATCCTTGTGGGACGCCCGCATTTGTGACCCTAATGCCAGAAAGCTCACTACCCACTTTCACCTGACAAGTACGTCCTTACAAATAGCTTCTCAACAACACACAGGTCTCCAGCGGGAAACCCAACTTAATCATTTTACTAATAAGTCCATCATACCAGATTTTGTCAAATGCTTTTTCAATATCTATAAACACTCTGCCAGTCGCCTGTTTTGTGTTAAAGCCTTCCACTATATATTCAGTAAATCGAAGAACCTGCTGCTCTGAAGAATGTCCGACCCTGAACCCGAACTGAGCTACTAGCATGATTCCCAATTCCTCTATTATTTTTATTCTTTTGATCACTCTTTCCACCACCTTAGAGGTGGATGAAAGTATACTGATAGGTCTATAACTTTCAGGGAATTTTTTGCTAATAATAAAGATTAAAGAGTGTTTCCAAGCTTTTGGGTAGTAGCCTAGCCTCAGAATCGCATTTGCTATATTAGCTATACAAACTAAGCCAACTTTTGGAATTTCTTTTAGCATTTTATTGGTAATAAAATTGGAGCCGTTTTTATACGCTGATGTTTTATAATGCTACTAATTTCTTCAGGAGAAGCAAAATCTTTTATTTTTCCGTTGGGCTCCAACTCTTTCAGTCTCGTGTGTCTTCGAAGTCATCGTCGATGTTTTCCTCTTCGTTTAAGTCTCCTCTTTCTAGTGGATTATTGGTAAATACTGCCTCAAGACTATCTGCAAATGCCTCAGCTTTATCCTTGTTCAAGTATGCCAGTCCGTTTCTACCGTGAATTGAAGGGATGTATGTCGGTTCCCTCCCTAGCGCCTCAGTTAGCCCCACGCCATATTTGACTTGGTGCTCAAGTTTCTTAATTTAGTTTTCCAGCTTTCGTTTCTGTGTTCCTCATGCATCTTTTTCATGATGTTGGTGTGGTAGTTCAATTCTATCTTGGTATTTTCATTTCTACCGTTGGCATATCTTCTTCTTAATTTCCTATTCTCTCTAATGACATTCCTAAGGTCTGTTGGTAGGGATTCCAGGGAGCCCTTTCGTATTACTCTAGTAGCAGTACTCCTTATAGGCGTTGGACATTACCTCTGCTAGGTTCAGCACAGCCCGCTCCAGCAGTTCTTCGCTCTGAATTTTTCTTGCTTTGATTACCCTTTCAAGATTCTTATTATATGAAACCCAATTGGTGACTGTTCTCTTAATTTGCATTCTCATAGCTGACCCTTCTCCGATCTGCAGTAATATCAGATTGTAGTCCGAGGATATACACTCAAACTGGTAATTTCATAGTCTTCATTAAGATTTTTAATAACTGCAACGTCTAGAATCTGGGGGGTGTCCAAAGCAAAAGGTAAGTAGGCCCAACTGGTCCGAAAACTACCGCTCCCATTCTCTCAGCCGTTTCAGCTAAAATTTTCCTACTCGGGCATTGATAGGTACTATTCCAAGAACGGTCTTTAGAATTTAGATCCCCCAACAGTTCTCTAATTTCTACTGCCTGGATGTCAACTGGTCTCTTATATACTGAAGTAACTTTAAGACGTAGCAGAACTACTGGGTCGGGTTTCGAATGTTTCGATATTTCCATCTTCTATTGAGTGTATAGTACTGTATATCGTTTCTCACCAGAACAGCAACCCCCCCCCCCCCCCCCCCCACACTCCTGGGGCTCTTCCATTTTTATTAAAAAGTCTATAGTTTGTAAACGACATCCATACATCGGTCCCAAGTAGCGTTTGTTGCAGCAACTGTACTCGAGGCTGATTGTCTTCTAAAAATAAATCCACTTCTCCTTTCCTGGTGCTCAATCCTCTACCATTCCATGATACTATGTATAACTTATCCATTGAGGTCTTCGAATATTTCTTTTAGCGTCTGCAGGTGAGCTTTTCTAATTGATGCTACTTGGGTCGTATTTATTGAACTTCCTTCCTGTTTCCTTCTTTGATTAGTCATCTGGAGATCTAACTCACTGAGTTCAAGTCCGATGATTTCTATGGAAGTATCACTATCGAGTCCTCCCAAGACACCATGATGTTTTTTCTCTGCTTCCAATCTGTATGAGTAGTACGGAGTTCCTGTATCGGACAGATACTTAGGCATCTTTCTGTGTGCGTCCTCACTTTTTGCGTAAATTTTGATATCATCACCCTGCTTTTTGGCATAATCAAGATCAATTCCGGCAGACTTTAATTCAACTGTTAAATCAGTTCCCCTGCAGAGTAATTGGCAGAAGTGTCCTAAACTGCTAAGCGTAGGTGATTGTTCCTCTTCCCGCATCTTCTTCAACTTGTTTTACTCTCTTCGGGGCAGCTTCGCCACTACCTAGTCTGGGCCATTCTGAAACATCCTTGCTCCCAACAGCTCCCGACTGATTCGCCTGGGGTTTAATCGTTACATCCTGGGCTCTTATTTCATCTAAGGTAGCTTTGCGAGTTTTCATTTCAGCTCTTATTTCTCTGAGCTAATTCTTCTCTATTTCCCTTTCTTCTGCAAGTTCTTGGTTTGCTCTCTTAAAATCTTCTTGCACCTTTCTATATTCGAATTTAATCATTTCATACATTCTTTTGTAGTCGCGAGCCTCCCCAGTAATTGAAACATCACTGCCTGTTCTGCTTCTTACCTCCATACTAAGCTTACCCCTGGTCTATTTCCATATCCACGCTAGTAACACTCTTACTCTTGGGCACAGAAAAACCGCTCGAAGGAGCTGGACCTCCACCTTTATTCTTGTGGCCACTCGACGCCGGGGGTTTCCCTCCCCCTTTAATTTTGTTCCCACTGCTCACTTTCGGTATAATAAGAAAGCACTAGTTACACTTGACTTTCGGAAGTAATGCTGTGTAGGCGGTTCCAGACCCTGTATAGAGGAAAGGGTTTTAGTGGGTCGGCTATTCCGGAGTTGAAAGTTAATCCCACACTACCCCAGGCGACAAAACACCAAGGCCTGGGGTGTCTGAAGAGCAGATTTCCTAAACCTCTCCAAAAAAAAAAGAGTTACACTTGACTTGATACAGATGTCTATCGCCAGGTTTTGTAACGTAAAACCCAAAACCGTGCTTAAAAGCACAAAGTCAGCTTAAAATTGAAGAATGGCGAGGCCCCCCACATAACCCCCCCCCCCCCCCCCCCCCGACGCCAATATCTAGAAAAAGAATCCGTCGCCAGGTTTTGTAACGTAAAACCCAAAAAGCGAGAAAGTCGCTCAGAATTCGAAACGGGGGATTCCCCCCTTTAATGTCACAGCAGCCTTCACTAGACCGCTCTCCAAGCGTTTTATTTGCGTAGAGCACCGAAAAGCACGCTTTCTGTTATTCTCCCGCTAACGTTAACGATAACGTTATTCTGGTCAACAACGAAAAAACTGTAAACACCTCTTCAAGCAACCAACAGCTCGACACTAACTAACAACAACCAACTTTTGAGGCAACTGCATTTTATCAGCCAAATTTCCAGACGGTTTCTTCTTGCTCTCCTTTGCTTGAATTGGTTTTTCTCAATGTCAATGTTGTAATTTAAACTTCTAGGTTTCTTTAGCTTTTTCAGCAGAGCTTGATTAGGGCCTTTAAAATGTAAGGGAGAATAAAAAAAACCATGAAAAAATACTCTCGATGTGTCATTTTGGGACAGTTGTTACTTCAGGGCGAAGGATAATTGCGGACATCTACCATCATAAAATGCCGCATTGTTTCGGTTCTAATGCGATTTTCTATAATATCGCATTCATTTTATTAATTTCGTTGCATCACTATGACATTTCGTAAATCGAACTTTTATCTCAATTTGGCATTTTGCCTAGAAGACATATTTCAACGACCCTATCGTTCGGCCAATTAGGGATGTGCGCGCCGAGCCATGATTGTCATCGATCTATGATTTATAAACATTTATTTTAGGGTTATTACGATACCAAAGTCATTAAAGATAAGTTGTACAAATATCTATTATCAACATAAAGGCAACTTCACGATTCTTAGCTCATCGTTCTGTCTAAAATGATTTTTTTTCGAAATGAATTAAATTTCAAAATAAGGCTTGCATAAAAATGGTATCATCTATAATGGGCATAATAAATAGTATATTTAACTAATTCTGTCTAAAATCCAGTGATTTACATGTCCATCTCATTGTAGTGGTTCGGCCATTTGTTTTGTCAATATCCTTTAACTTTAACCTCTTCCGGAAAGAGAGAAGGGAGTCACACACATGCACTTGCCCTATAAAAAGTAAATATTTAATATTGAGTGGGTTTCAGGAGCTTGAACCTTCATTTTGGTTCGAAAATAGGCTTCACAACGTTAGCTTCTATTGAAATTTGCACTCGAATTGTCTCGTAGTTAGTTAATATCTACCTATCTATCTATCTACCTTGTCATGAGCAGATCCTTTTACTCTTTTCCATATTTACAAAAGTATAGTTAGATCTCATTTGGATTATGCATCACAATTACCAAAATCAATTGCCAAAACTCAAATAAAAATTTTAAATATTCTTCAACATGAAGCTTTTAGAGTGATAACGGGTTGCATGCGGTCCACCCCAGTCAATGTTTTACTGGCGGAGACCAGCGAGATATCTCTGAATTTTAGAAGACAAATTTTGTCTAAAGAATTTGGTACTTGAAAGCAATATTATAATAAGATTTCTCGAGCGGATCTGGATATGTATTCAGGGTGGAAATAGTAGGTTTTGAAGAAGGAGGGGTTGAAGCGTATGGTCACTAATAATCTGAACATAAAGGATACATTTTTTGACAACTTTTTATAATCTCTAAACAAGAATCAAAGTCACAAACATCATACAAGAATATAAATAAATAAAATAATTTCTACATACAATAAGGTACTATATTTATTTCGCTCCCTACGTATCCGCAGCTTAAAGTTTCTTTTGAAGCAATTTATAAAACGACTAGTTGAAATAAAAAGGAGCAAACTCAAGAATTCGCAGCGCCGAAGGCGTACTAATGATGATGAGTAACACCAGTAGTACCTTTGATTGCAAACCGTGGCTAATGGAAGATACATTGACACTGGCACTCACAAAGCAAACGAACAAAAAAATTAATAATACAGTAAAACGAGTGGCTGCTTTTGAATTTTATGTTGATTTCTTTATTATACTTAATAATATATCTCCCCCTGCAATTTATCTTATTGTAAGTACCGAGCCGGTAAGTAAAAAGCGAATCAGAGGCGTAGACTATATAATACCTCCGCGAATTCCCGACCTGCGACATACACGGTGTCCGCAAAGGAATTATATTTGCGATTTTGCTTTGTAGAATAGATCTCGAAATTTACGCTCTATCCGATGATTATAATGCGCATGTCTTTCTGAGTTGGTCACTGACTATAATAAAGTTTTTAAGAGTTGTGTTAACGACATACTTGATATCACTCAGAGCTTAGTTCACGTTTATCACTTGACAAATATTTTAACTTAGAGCTACAACAGACTTTGTTAGTTTAGAAGGAGCACCCAGGAAGTCTACTGCAAGTTTCCTGGGGCTGAATTTTAGGTCTGAGGGTGACTCAAACCAGAGATGCCCTTTCCAGAGATGGATTTGAGCCCAAGCATTTTTCAACTTCAAGTTTAAACTTATGACCTTCAAAATACCTGGTGTGCGAAAACGAATTTATTTGCCCTTTTGATCTGTGATAAATTTGTATCTTACGATCGTATTTTTCCTATATTTATTGATGTAAGTATCTCTCGTAGGTCCGAGATGGTAAGTGAAAGAAAGCAAGCGAGAACCTTAGAATCGAAATCGAATTTTATTGACATGATCCGGCATTTTAGAGGTTTATGGGAAGCTGAAATAAATTATATGAAATTCATCCTGGACTGCTCAAAAGGTAGGCACGACATAACAATTGGTCCCCACTGAAAAAGCTAAAGAAATTCACAACATTAACATTGAGTAATCCTAATTCAAGCAAAAGAGAGAAGGAGAAACCGTCTAGGAATTTGGCCGATAAAATCCATTGGAATTTGGATCTACTACACCCATACAAGGTATATTTTTTACAAAATTAACTAACTACGAGACAATTCGAGTGCAAATTTCAATAGAAGCTAACGTTGTGAAGCATATTTTCGAGCCTAAATGACGGTTCAAGCTCCTGAAACCCACTCAATATTAAATATTTACTTTTTTAGGACAAGTGCACGTGTAACTCCCTTCTCTTCTTCCGGAAGAGGTTAAAGTTAAAGGATATTGACAAAACAAATGGCCGAACCACTACAATGAGATGGGCATGTAAATCACTGGATTTTAGACGGAATTAATTAAAGATAGACGATACGATTTTTATGCAAGCCTTATTTTGTAATTTAATTCATTTCGAAAAAAAAATCATTTTTGACAGAACGATGAGCTAAGAATCGTAAAGTTGCCTTTATGTTGATAATAGGTATTTGTACAACTTATCTTTATCAAATTTGGTATCGCAATGACCCTAAAGTAATTTTTTATAAATCATAGATCGATGACAATCATGGCTCGGAGCGCACATCCCTAGTTGGTCGAACGATAGTGTCGCTGAAATACGTCTTATAGCCAAAATGTCAAGTTCAGATAAAAATTCGATTCACGAAATATCATAGTCATGCAACGAAATTAATAAAATTGAATGCGATATTATAGAAAATCGAATTAAAACCGAAATAATGCGGCATTTTATGATGGTAGATGTCCGCAATTATCCTTCGCCCTGAAGTAACAACTGTCCCAAAATGATACATGGTTATTTTCATTCTCCCTTACATTTTAAAGGCCCTAATCAAGCCCTACTGAAAAAGCTAACAAGACTCTAGCCATTCTTGAATTTTAAGCTGACTTTGTGCTTTTTAATCACGGTTTTGGGTTTTATGTTACAAAACCTGTATCAAGTCAAGTGTAACTTTTTCTTTTTTTGGAGAGGAAATCTGCTCTTCATACACCCCAGGCCTTGGTGTGTTGTCGCCTGGGGTAGTGTGGGGTTAACTTTCAACTCCGGAATAGCCGACCCACTAAAACCCTTTCCTCTATACAGGCTCTGGAACCGCCTACACAGCATTACTTCAGAAAATCAAGTGTAACTAGTGCTTTCTTATTATACCGAAACTGAGCAGTGGGAACAAAATTAAAGGGGGAGGGAAACCCCCGGCGTCAAGTGGCCACAAGAATAAAGGTGGAGGTCCATCTCCTTCGAGCAGTTTTTCTGTGCCCAACAAAGAGTGTTACTAGCGTGGATATGGAAGTAGACCAGGGGTAAGCTTAGTATGGAGGTAAGAAGCAGAACAGGCAGTGATGTTTCAATTTCTGGGGAGGCTCGCGACTACAAAAGAATGTATGAAATGATTAAATTCGAAGATTTTAAGAGCGCAAACGAAGAACTTGCAGAAGAAAGGAGAACTAGGGAAATAGAGAAGAATTAGCTCAGAGAAATAAGAGCTGAAATGAAAACTCTCAAAGCTACCTTAGATGAAATAAGAGCCCAGGATGTAAAGATTAAACCCCAGGCGAATCAGTCGGGAGCTGTTGGGAGCAAGGATGTTTCAGAATGGCCCAGACTAGGTAGTGGCGAAGCTGCCCCGAAGAGAGTAAAACAAGTAGACGGAAAGAGGAACAATGACCTACGCTCAGCAGTTTAGGACACTTCTGCCAATTACCCTGCAGGGGAACTGATTTAAGAGTGCCGGAATTGATCTTGATTATGCCAAAAAGCAGGGTGATGATATCAAAATTTACGCAGAAAGTGAGGACGCACACAGAAAGATGCCTAAGTATCTGTCCGATACAGGAACTCCGTACAACAGATTGGAAGCAGAGAAAAACATCATGGTATCTTGAGAGGACTGGATAGTGATGCTTCCATAGAAATCATCGGACTTGAACTCAGTGAGTTAGATCTCCAGATGACTAATCAAAGAAGACAACAGGAAGGAAGTTCAATAAATACAACCCAAGTAGCATCAATTAAAAAAGCTCTCCTGCAGGCGCTAAAAGAAATATTCGAAGACCTCAATGGATAAGTTATACATAGTATTGTCAAATATAATAATTCATAAAGCTATTAACTAATTATCAGCCTGTCCCAAGTTTGAACTTGAACTTGGGAATTATTTAATAAACATTAAAAGCAAACTATACACAACGCGAGCAGTCAACGGGAGCGATTATGAACCTTAAGCATGCAATGATCAGCAATTTCTCTAATATAAATACACTGGCAAACCTTCAGTTCGTCAGACTTTTGGTCTCACCTAAACCAGCTCCAGGATTAGTCACATGACTGCTTTTGGTTTCATCCGCTCTTTGATTAGTCACACGATTGCTAAAGTTATAATCCTTTTCCTACCCCAAACCTAGTACTTGGTTAGCCACATCGACTGCTAAGACTAGGGGTTTCATTAACCACAGTAGAAAAGTCGAGTCTGTCAAAGTTCTTCGAGTGAAGTTTCTAAGTAGTCTGTCAAGTAGTTCAAAGTGTAGTGTCCAAGTGCTCTTAGATACCTTAACATTAAATAAAACACAACACAACATAAGATAAACTATATTTACAAAGCAGTGACCAAAAAGACCTATAAACAATTCATAAAACATACCTCAAGTCGAGAAAGCATGCGCACCTTAATAATTGGGTATAGGCTAGTCTCATTAAGTTTCTGACCAGTAAACGCTGTTAAAACTCTATCGTTGGGTCTTTGACCAATACACATTGTTAATCTTTTCTCATTTAGTTTATCTAATATACTTTATTGTTTTTTTAAGTGCTTTCTTTATCTTCGCTTTTCACCTTACGTAAAGAATCCCGTACTACCATCGGAGTTGTACCCCTGCACGCTGAGTAAGGCGTGGCATCGCGATTCAAACGTATGATGACAGACTGGTGGAGACATTAAGAAAAAATTAAAAGAACTGTCATCACGAATACTCGCGACAGTATCATGGAATGGTAGAGGATTGAGGACCAGGAAAGGAGAAGTGGATTTATTTTTAGAAGACAATCAGCCCCCAGTACATTTGCTGCAACAAACGCTACTTGGGACCGATGTAAGGATGTCGTTTACAAATTATAGACTTTTTAATAAAAATGGAAGAGCCCCAGGAGTAGGGGGGGGGGGGGGGGCTGTTCTGGTGAGGAACGATATACAGCACTATACACTCAATAGAAGATGGGAATATCGAAACATTCGAAACCCGACCCAGTTGTCCTGCTGCTTGACCGAAGACGTCTTAAAGTTACTTCAGTATATAAGAGACCAGTTGACATCCAGGCAGTAGAAATTAGAGAACTGTTCAAAGAAAATGTGCCTACTATTGTAATGGGGGATCTAAATTCTAAAGACCAGTCTTGGAATAGTACCTATCAATGCCCGAATGGGAAAATTTTAGCTGAAACGGCTGAGAGAATGGCAGCGGTAGTTCTCGGACCTGTTGAGCCTACTTACCTACCCTTTGCTTTGGGCACCCCCCAGGTACTAGACGTTGCAGTTATTGAAAATTTTAATGAAGACTATGAAATTACCAGTTTATGTGTATACCCTCGGACCACAATCTGATATTACTGCAGATCGGGAAGGGCAAATTAAGAGCACAGTCACCAATTGGGTTTCATATAAGAAGAATCTTGAAAGGGTAATCAAAGCAAGAAAAATTCAGGGCGAAGAACTGCTGGAGCAGGCTGTGCTGAACCTAGCAGAGGTAATGTCCAACGTCTATAAGGAGTGCTCGGCTCCCTGGAATCCCTACCAACAGCACTTAGGAATGTCATTAGAGAGAATAGGAAATTGAGAAGAAGATATGCCAACGATAGGAATGAAATTACCAAGAGAGAATTGAACTACCACATCAACATCATGAAAAAGGTGCTTAAGGAACACAGAAACGAAAGCTGGAAAAGTAAATTAAGAAACTTAAGCACTAAGTCAAATACGGCGTGGGGCTAACTAAGGCGCTAGGAAGGGAACCGACGTACATCCCTCCAATTCACGGTGGAACCGGCCTGGCATACGTGAACAAGGATAAAGCTGAGGCATTTGCAGATAGTCTTGAGGCAGCATTTACCAATAATCAACTAGAAAGAGGAGAGTTAAACGAAGAGGAAAACATCGACGATGACTTCGAAGACACACGAGACTGAATGAGTTGGAGCCCAACGGAAAAATACAAGATTTTGCTTCTCCTGAAGAAGTTAGTAGCATTATAAAACATCAGCGGATAAAAAGGCCCCAAAAAAATCTCAAATTCCCTGAAAGTTATAGACCTATCAGTCTACCTTCATCCACCTCTAAGGTGGCGAAAAGAGTGATCGAAAGAAGACTAATAAAAATAATAGAGGAATAGGGAATGATGTCAGCAGCTCAGTTCGGGTTCAGGGCCGGACATTCGTCAGAGCAGCAGGTTCTTCGATTTAGTGAATATATAGTGGAAGGCTTTAACACAAAACAGGCGACTGGCAGAGTGTTTATAGATATTGAAAAAGCATTTGACAAAATCTGGTATGATGGACTTATTAGTAAAATGATTAAGTTGGGTTTCCCGCTGGAGACCTGTGTGTTGTTGAGAAGCTATTTGAAAGGACGTGCTTTTCAGGTGAAAGTGGGTAGTGAGCTTTCTGGCATTAGGGTCGCAAATGCGGGCTAGGACCAATCCTATACAATGTATATACTTGTGACATCCCAAGAACCAACAGAGGAATTATAGGTCTATATGCCGACGATACAGCTTTTCTCTTCAGGCCTAGGGATCCCCAAACAATCAGCGAAGGTTTACAACAGGAGATTGAGGCCTACCTTGACTGGACTATCAAAAGCAAAATCAAGATAAATGAGAACAAGACTCTAGCCATTCTTTTTCAGAAGAGTGGGTTCTATGCTGGTAGAAGAGTAGGGGAGACCGGGGCTAGTTGACGCACTTTTTTCATTTTTGAGACTGGAGACAAAGTTAAACAATTTAGACCTATGCTTGATATTTTCTCGGGAAGCTCAAGGGTTTGTTTACCGATTGTGATTAAAAAATGAATCCAAAACTTCCTTTTTTGGGTACAAAAAAAATTTTGAAAAAAAAATTGTCAGGGTGCGTCAACCTACCCCATTCCGGGGTTTGTTGACGCAGTACCCAGGGTAAGTTGGCGCAATACCAAATAATGCTATAAATATGTATATTTCCAAAGTTTATAAACAAAAAATACTTAACAACTGAATACATGATGAATAATCCTTAATAAAGTATGAAAACAAGAGGTAAAATCTCAGAACAAAAGTACTTAACAACTAAATATAGGATTAATAAACCTTGAAAAGATAACAGCACTAGAACTAAAAGCGTCAAAACATTGGCATAAAGATGCTAACAAAAGTGAAACATTAATTTTCATAAAATACTGATATGTAAATCGTAAAACAAAAAAAAAACGAGAACATTAATTCTTAGAAAAAATACTAAAACATAAAATAAAAACATTAACTTTGAATAAAAATATTGAAACGTAGGTATTCATAAATCGTTAAAAAAACACCTAAACAGAGACCATAGTGCTAAAATTAGTTAAATAGTTAATTTACATAAGAACCTATGCGTCAACTAGCCCCGACTGGAGTGCGTCAACTAACCCCAGGGTACAATTCTGGGTTTTGTGCATATTGAACAAAAATGTTTCAATATAATGCAAATTTGATAAACGTCTTTTATAGGAGAGGGTTTGAGCGTTCTAATACAAAAAAAATATTTTGATATCTTTAAAAATAAAAGTTTTATGATAAAATCCCTTACGTACTAAATATTTACTTACGAGAGCAAAAAGACTAATTTCTCTAACACACTTTCTACGAATGATAGAGACGAACTGAAAACTACGTTCGCGAGAGCGCAAAGATTTCGGCCAAAGAACATGTGGGGTTACAGTGTTGTCAGATGTTTTGGCTTGAAGAAAATTGGGGTGCGTCAACTTACCCGGTGCGCCAACTAGCCCCGGTTTCCCCTAATAGTTAACAACGTCCCCATTACCTGGGAAAAGGAAATAAAATATCTAGGAGTCACTATGGGTCAGAGGCTATGCTGGCATCGACACACCGCGGAAATCAGACTAAAAGCAAAACGAGATTACAATTTCCTTTGCCCCATTATAGGCTGAGGCAGTGAGATGGACATTTCATCAAAGCTAACAATAATAAAGACGATCATTAGATCTCAAATTACCTACTACTCATCTGTATGGGGTGGGACGATCAGTAATACCAACTTGAAGAAGTTTGCGTCACTTGAAAACCAAGCTCTTATGCCCCATGGTACATATGGAATAAGGATATCCAAAAAGATCTGAAATGGACCACACTTACCAAGTTTACTAGAGACAATGCGACGAAGTTTTTTTGTAAATATAACAACTCACGTGAATGCAAAACTGAGGAAGTTTTGTGATTAAGACCCGGAGGCGGAGAAAAAGAGAAGAAGGCGCTACTACAAGAGGGTCAAAGAAGAATTAGGGAGAGGGAATAACCCCCCCCCCCCCCTAAATTGCCTAATAAAGCTGCATTGAAATTAGGATCTACTACACCCCTACAAGGTACATATTTTACAAAATTAATTAACTACGAGACCATTTCAATGCAAATGTCAATCGAATATTTCCGAGTTAAAGCTCTTGAAATTCACTTAGGTAATATTAAATATTTACTTTTGTTTAAGGTAAGCGCATGTGTGACTCGCTTCTCCCTTTCCGGAAGATGCTAAAGTAAAAGGATATTGACAACACAGATGGCCGAACCACTACAACGAGGTGAGAATGTAAATTACTGGATTTTACCCGGAGTTAATTGGCGAAATATTAATATAAAATTGTGGTATTGACCATTGCCGCTACGGGGTTACATGAACTAGTTGTTTGCCGGGAAATGACTTTAATCAGGCTTAATTGGCTTCATGTCCATTCTGGTATTAGAATAATAAGTACCTACTCACGAATCGAATACGTCACACAATTGCGCTTTGGTCGATCCACTTAATAAGCGTTAGAAAATACGTTTAATTATTTTGCGGAATTTCGCGTTCTGACAAGGATAGAAAACCCCAAATTCGTACCAATATTAGCGGCTAGAATTTAGATAGAAAAAGATAGTAATGAGCAAATCTGATGTATTATCGTCTTGTAATAACATGAGGTCCCACTTCAAATTTATCTCGATTGTCTATGTTAAAATGTTTGTTTACCTCTATTGGCGACACGAGGTGATTCCGTATCGTATCGTGACACAAGAATTCACTTATTTTTCTCGATTAGACACGTCAATTTAAAGAAACCAATTTTTTTTCATCTAACATTTTAGAAAAAAATGAAAACGAGTTTTAATTGTGAATTTGTACTATACGTTCGTTTCGTCTGATATAGCTTATGATATGCCACATGGAGTCAACATTCATTATCGCTGCCAATTATCTAATCAAATATAGCATAGACGTCTATATAAAGACGCGAAATCGCAAAACACTAGCAGATAGTGCTATATAGTTTCCATTATCCAACATGTTGAAACCGGTGTCTTTTCTTATTTTATTTGTCTTTTTGACGCAAGTATTCGCTGATATTTGCACAGTGACGAACTTCGAGGATGTGTCCGAAGCTCTCGCAAACTGCGAAGATATCGATATAGTGGACTTAAGAGTACCGGGCGGTGTGACGTTGAAACTTAATCTAAAAGATGGCGCGACGGTCACATTTCGAGGAAGAACTACGTTCGAGTATACCGACCCCTGGAGGGGACCATTGGTTACCATAAATGGTACCAGGGTGACCATTCAAGGAGATGAAGGTGAGTCCAAATATAAGTGAAAATAGAACCTTAATACATTTTAGCCAAAATAAATTATGCGCTATGGAGGAATATTTCTTAAGGAAACTTTCAAGCTTATATTTTTATTTGGCACCCCTGCCTCCTCTCTTCTGCTCTAAATTTTGTTCTGGTTACGACGCTGAGTGAAAACATTTTTTACTGCCACATCATTGGTCCTTTTAACGGAGGAAATCTCAAACTTTACTTTTCTGCGGTAAAGAACATACAATGTTCTGTCACTTTTTTTCAATTAAGAAATTCTCAAATTAATACTATTCTGCAGCAAACACTTTTCCTATTGATTTTCTAATTAATTGAGAAATTATCAAATTTATACTGTTCTGCATCAGACAGTTTTTCCGCTGCTTTTTCAATTTATTGGAGGAAAGTTGTTAGATTGGTAATATTCCACAGCAGACACTATTCTACTGTTTTTCTAATTAATATGTTCTTAAATTTTCAACATTCTGTACCAAACATTTTTTCTACTTATTGAGAAGTTGTCAAATTGGTAATATATTTTCTGCAGTGGATACTTTTGCTATTGGCTTTTTTATTTGCACACTTCTCAATTTAGTACTATTCTGCAGCAAAAACTTTTACTGCTGCCTTTCTAATTGCGAAATTAAATTTCTAGTATTCTGCACCAATTAGTTTCTCTCCTACTTTTTCAATCATTGAGAAGCTCACATATTAGTAATAATCTGGAGGAGACACTTTTTCTACTGGTTTTCTAATTGAAAAATTTTCAAAGTTCTCAGAATGGTGATATTCTACAACAGACACTTTTTCTACTGCTTTTCAGAAATTCTAAAAGTTATACTGTTCCGCACTAATTAAATTTTCTCCTTCTCTTTCAATTATTGAGAAGTTCTCAGATTAGTAATAATCTGGAGGAGGCACTTTTTCTACTGCTTTTCTAAATGAAAAATTTTCAAATTTAAACTATCCTGTACCGACGAATTTTTCTACTACTTTTTCAATTATTTAGAAGTTCTCAGATTGGTAATATTCTGCAGCAGATACTTTTTCTACTGCTTTTCTAATTGAAAAATTTTAAAATGTATGCTATTCTGCATCGACGTATTTTTCTACTACTTTTTCAATTATTGGGACGTTCTCAGACTGGTAATATTCTGCAACAGACACGCTTTCTACTGCTTTTCTAAATGAGAAATTCTGAAATTTATACTATTCTGCGTCAATTAAATTTTTTCCTACTTTTTCAGTTATTGAGGAGTTCTCAGGTTAGTAATAATCTAGAGGAGGCACTCTTTCAACTGATTTTCTAATTGAAAATTTTTCAAATTTAAACTATTCTGACGGACGAATTATTCTACTACTTTTTCAATTAATGAGATTGGTGATATTCTATAACAGGCACTTTTTCTACTGCTTTTCTAAAGGAGAAATTCTAAAATGTATACTGTTCTGCACCAATTAAATTTTCTCCTACTCTTTCAGCTATTGAGGAGTTCTCAGATTAGTAATAATCTTGACGAGGCACTTTTTCTACTGCTTTTCTAATTGAAAAATTTTAAAATTTAAACTATTCTGCACCGACGAATTTTTCTGCTACTTTTTCAATTATTGAGAAGGTCTCAAATTGGTGGTATTCTACAACAGACACTTTTTCTACTGATTTTCTAAAAGAGAAATTCTAAAATTTATACTGTTCTGTACCAATTAAATTTTCTCCTACTTTCTCAGTTATTGAGGAGTTCTCAGAAACGTAATAATCTGAAGGAGACACTTTTTCTACTCTTTTTCTAATAAAAAAAAATTTCAAATTTAAACTATTCTGCACCGCCAATTATTCAGAAGTTCTCAAATTAGTAATATTCTACAACAGACACTTTTTCTACTGCTTTTCTAAATGAAAAATTATAAAATTTATACTCTTCTGCACCAATTAAATTTTCTACTACTTCTTCAGTTATTGAGGAGTATCTCAGATTTGTAATAATCTGGAGGAGGCATTTCTTCTACTCAAATTTCAACTATTGTGCACCGACGAATTTGTTTACTACTTTTCAATTATTTAGAAGTTCTCAGATTGATGATATTCTACAACAGAAACTCTTTCTACTGCTTTTCTAAATGAGAAATTCTGAAATTTATAATATTTTGCTCCAATTAAATTTTCTCCCAGTTCTTCAGTTATTGAGGAGTTCTCAGATTTGTAACAATCTGGAGGAGGCACTTTTTCTACTGCTTTTCTAATTAAAAAAAAATCAAATTTAAACTATTCTGCACCGCCAAATTTTTCTACTACTTTTTATTATTCAGAAGTTCTCAAATTAGTAATATTCTACAACAGACCCTTTTTCTACTGCTTTTCTAAATGAAAAATTCTAAAATTTACACTGTTCTGCACCAATTAAATTTTCTCCTACTCTTTCAGTTATTCATGAGTTCTCAGATTTGTAATAATCTAGAGGACGCATTTTTTCTACTGCTTTTCTAATTGAAAATTTTTCAAGTTACATTTATTCTGCACCGACAAATTTTTCTACTACTTTTTCAATTATTTAGAAGTTCTCAGATTGGTGATATTCTACAACAGAAACGCTTTCTACTGCTTTTCTAAATGAGAAATTCTGAAATTTATACTATTTTGCGCCAATTAACTTTTCTCCTACTTCTTCAGTTATTGAGGAGTTCTCAGATTTGTAATAATCTGGAGGAGGCACTTTTTCTACTGCTTTTCTTATTAAAAAAAATTTCAAATTTAGATTATTCTGCACCGTCAAATTTTTCTAATACTTTTCAATTATTCAGAAGTTCTCAAATTAGTAATATTCTACAACAGACACTTTTTCTACTGCTTTTCTAAATGAAAAATTCTAAAATTTGTACTGTTCTGCACCAATTAAATTTTCTCCTACTTTCTCAGTTATTGAGGAGTTCTCAGACTAGTAATAATCTGAAGAAGGCACTTTTTCTACTGCTTTTCTAATTAAAAAAACTTTTGAAATTTGAGCTATTCTGCACCGCCAAATTGTTCTATTACCTTTTTAATTATTCAGAAGTTCTCAAATTAGTAATATTCTACAACCGACACTTTTACTACTGCTTTTCTAAATGAAAAATTCTAAAATTTATACTGTTCTGCA
>JAEQML010069664.1:0-17319 GCA_016904865.1 Pissodes strobi | reverse complement strand
TTTGATAATATGAATGACAGGTGGCGCGGTACACGCTTTACCCGTAATTCTGTCAGCTGCTAAAAATAGAGATGTTGGGTTAGTGTAAGTTAGTAGGTTAGCACGTTGTTAAAGGTTCAACCTTCCTGCTTCTTTGTTTGTTATTACCTGTAAGATTTCCTAATAACACTACTTTACTGATATTGTAACAAGGAGTTTCAATTAACATAGTTAATTAATTATTTTAAATGTAAACAGAGTTGAATGTTTAAACGTTAATAATAATTTCAAAGCGCGTGTTCACAATGGCTAAATAATAAAATAAATAAAATATTTGAACAAATAAGAAGTACATAAGAATGTATTGAACGCAAATAATCAAAATGCCAGGCATACACATTTGGCCAAAGTTTGCCGATGTTCGCTTCGTTGTCGGTAAATCGCGACAAATCAAAGAGATTCGAGCAAGTCTTTGGCGCCGTCCACAAACATTTTGGCGATTCGTCCATTGTGTGGTTGCCATAATTGTACACAAATGACTCGCCAAATGTTTCGGCAAATATATTGGCCAATATGTATGTTCGGCTAAAGGATAAAATGATTTTTTTTAGTTTTATTGTTTTCTAATATGGCGAATCGCAACAAATATGTTCCATAATTTATAGAATACTTATAGATAATTTTTTACAGATATATGAGCGCAGCATGGACGAAAATTCAGAAAAAACAGACACGAGGAGCTGTTTTATGTGCAAACAACCCACCTATGAGAACATTACCTTATTTGACGATGAATTTTCATCAAAACTTAAGAAAAATATGGAGTGCAGAAAACTCTACAGATAGAAGTACGGATAATGGGAACTTCCTTCAGAAGTAAGTTATGATACAATTGAATGTCACTCCATTTGCACTAATCGTTTCAAAGCTCTTAAACCTCAACATAGGACGATCCCAACTCCAGATCCCTCTAATGAGTGGTACTTTTGGCTGCGCTTCGGGACCGGCAAACGCCGCTACGTGAGCATCAATAACATGTATGAGTCGCTGAGAGAATTATTTTGTAGTGGATTACCAGCATTCAACGCATTTACAGGATGTAATTTCAACCCTATACATATGCCATCTATTCAGAAAATACGGAAATGCAAAGAGCTTTTGCAGCACTACAAGATCCTATCTGCGACGAGTACCATTCGGCATTCAACAAAATCGAGGAATTTGTTTGCAAATTATATGCAACAAAAGCCAATAGATTATCTGGCATCTCTTCAGTGAACGAGGCTCGACTGCATTTATTTACAAAAATTACACTAGAATAGATCGAACGGATGAAAAACTGTTGAACTTTGACGCTTGCAGGTTGCCACCTTGCAATCGCGAATTGTATCCGCGGATATTAAGCTCATCCTATACAGGCAATTTGTGGCGGAATTCCTTTGCACCCATACCCTCCACTTTAGATGGACTGCAGTATGGTTGGAAAGCAGAAGATGGTTCATATACCATCCTGTGGTTCGAAGGTGATGAGCCACCAATATATGTTGGTGACATTCTAATAGATGCGAACCAAAATTAAGGTATTTTTATATCTCCATCAGTTATTTTATATGAAAAGAATTTTTTGTACAAGCGTGTGGAAAATTTTATTTTCAACACTGATTTTAGTGTGGAAAATTCATTTTTCCGCACTAGTGCTAGAAATATTCAACACCTATTATAATCATTTTCAATAATTTATTAGTTAAATAAATTATTATAATAGGTATACCTACTAGCACTCAGTACCTTATAATACACCTATATAATCACTATCTAGTAATGTTATATTTATTGATTGTTAAAAATTACGACGTTAAACTAATACTAGTGTTAAAATTCAATTTGAGTCCGAGTAATTTCGTCAAGTTTATAGTTTATACTTGTATCACGAGAAAAAATGTGTGAATAAACCTCGATAGAGGGAATGCTAGACGAGATCATTGAAGTCGCAAAGAACGTTAATTCGTTTTTGCCAGAAAAATCAGAAACACGATATTTCAAAGAATATGAAATGTTTAACCAGTGATGCCTAAAAAAGACAATAACCAATCGTGAAAAAGAGGAGGCAATTTTAGTTTATTTATCGGAGCTTTCGAAAACGTGCCAACCATCAACTCTATGGTCGAGGTTTTCGATGCTAAAAAGAATGTATAAAGTTAAAAAGAACAAGAATATGAGCAAATACTTTAAAGTAACCGCTTTCCTAAAAAAGAAATAGGTAGGTTTCTGTCCAAAAAAATCTGAAATATTGACCCGACAAATTTTTGACAGAAGCTCCCGATCATATTTACTTGTTAGTGAAAGTTGCTACAATCATTGGGGTTGCCGGAGCTTATAGACGCGAAGAATTATTACATCTAACATTGGACAATATCCAAGAACAGGATTCTATGGTCCTTTTTAAGATCACAGGCAACAAAACTCCTCACAGCAGAAACTTTGTTGTCACTGGCGGCAATAACCTAAATTTAATACAAAAATATGACTTGTTACGTCCCGAAGGTACTCCTCACAAAAGATTTTTTGTTAACTACCAAAACGGAAAATGTTCTGTTCAATGTATTGCATAAATTTCGGAAAATGCCATCCGGAAGTTGCAGCATATATAAAATTGCCTAATCCAGAACAGTATACTGTTATAGGCGGTCATCTGCGACTATCCTGACGGACGCCGGAATAGACGTGACTAACTTGAAACGCCATGGAGGATGGCTCTCTACTAAAGTAGCCGAGGGATATTTAGAAGACTGTAGAGAACAAGAAAAAAATTACGAATTTAATTCTAAATTCCGAAGATAGCCCAACACCTTGTTCATCAACTTGCTCACGGCCTCCAACCACGTTTCAATCAAGCTCAATGTTTCCAGAACAGTGGCCCAGCGCGTCTTCGGGAACCGGCATTCAAACAATCGAATCTGAAGAAATTACTATAACGCCAAATAGGGTCAATATGATGCCGAACAGAAACAACCAGTTAGCACCTGCTATCAACTTGGTCAGTGCAACTAATTGTACTTTTATCACAAATTACCATATAAACAATTAATAAATGTGACATTTCAAATAAAGATTAAGTAGAACTATTGAACTCAGTTACTTCCGCACGCTTGTAGAAAAAAAAAATGTTTTTTTTGTGGAAAGTCATCAGGCGATGTTAAAACTGAGTTTTAATCATCTCCTGAAGATGCTAACATGGTTAGCGAAACGCGCGTCGAGTGCAATAAATCTATTTCGGTATTGCGGATAAAACTCCGTTTTAGTACATTTTACCGAAGGTTCCAAACCCCAATATAGATAATGTATACTAAATCATACAGTCAAAATAATAACACTGCATAAAAATTTCTAGATTTTTGTCACCTATTTTTCAAGTAATTAATATGTTCCATTTCCGACACGTATGCCTTTCGTTATAGGGTCTTAAAATCACTTTTTCTAAGCATATGCCAAACGGCGAGTTGCCACTGGATGTGGTCCATCAAATCCCATCGTCCTCTACCAGGCTGGAGAACACCGAAGTACAAATTCTGGAGCTGATCACTGGGGAGTGATCCAAGAAACCCCATTCTTACCCCTGTCAAACTAGGCACACCAATGGAATGACTCTGAAGCCGTTGCTTCCAGTGGAAGCGGCCCTAGGTGGTAGATGCATATGCCTACTCGCATCGTCCGATTAAAGACCATCCCACCAGAACAGGGAAGTGCTAAGTGGTTTTCCGAATCACGCTCTGCTTCCGCGCTGGTGGCTCCGGATTCCACAGCAGGAATATATGGACATGATGGTGCTTCCAGCATCAAAATATTCCGAAGATAAAATCCCCCGGCCATTCGGATCTCCGGGCGCCGAACCGAACAACCTTGATGTTATGTGGCTCAAGTTCACCGCTAACCCAAATTCCATCACGTTACCGTCAAAAGGAAAGCTCTGGTTCGACAGCAGATGCGAAAGAGCTGTAGGTAGGAAACAGCAAGCCTACAAGTACTGGCAACAAAATCAGACAGCTGAAAATAACAATTATTTTGTCGAAGCGAGAAACGATTGCAAACGTGTGATCGACGAAACTAAGAACACACACAATCAAAGAATCAGGGATAAACTTTTGCAATGCTCCAGTGGCTGGCTCCAGGAATTTCTGGTCGGTAACAAAGGCAGTAAGTAATAAATTTACACAAACGTCCCTCCCACCTTTGACAGACGAACTTGGCATCACGGCGACTACAGCCAAGGAAAAAGCACACATACTCGCCAAAATGTTTTCATCGCACTCTACCTTAGACGCCCCCAAGGCAAGGCTCTCTCCACCCTATCGAACATCTACGAACATCTACACTACCATGACAGTAGTCAAGTTTCATCACCGTGTTATTCGTAAAATCCTTAAGAAACTAGATACACAAAAGGCATCAGGAAAGAACAGAATACCTGCTATCATGTTAAAGAATTGCGCCAACGAACTAACAGCCTTTTTCCAGACGCTTTTCTCTGTCTTACCAAAAGTAGGGTGTAACCGCTGGTTTTGACTCAAATTAGGGATACTATTTAGGGATACTATATCATTATCCCCCTACCTAACTTCATACCGCTAGTCCCCCCACCTAACCTCACATTACAAGTCCCCCTACCTATTTTCAAACCAAATATCCCCCTACCTAACTTCATACCGCTAGTCCTCCCACCTAACCTCACATTACAAGTCCCCCTACCTATTTTCAATCCAAATATCCCCCTACCTATCTTCACATCAATATCCTCCCACCTAATTTCGAACGAATAAAAACGGTCACACGATCTCAACGATTAGTATTAAGCTGTCTCCGGTCAGAGTAACTACTAAAGATGTTTGAATGCAGTGATTGTAATAAGTTCTTTACCCTAAAAACAAATATGTATAGACATAAAAGAAAATCATGTCCTTTTCGTCCATCCTGTTCTAATGTGCAGTTGTCTGTTCATAAAGAAGCAAAAAAGAGAAAATCAGATGTTCAACTAAGTAATCAACCAGCAAAGAAACCTAGAGTCGATGATAGTATAGTGCATCCTCCGATACCCAAACTTATCATTTCACTATGTAAAGACTGTGACACGTGGTACATCAAAAAGAAACTTAGTGCCCATTTAAGATCAAACACTCATAAAAGTGAAGTAATGAAGAAAAACAGTGAAAATGTGAAAATTCTAACATCGGCTTTTAAAAACAGGATTATATCGTACATGTTGCTTCCATCGAAAAAGTTTGTAGACATTGATGAATTTTTTACTGAAATTAAGCAAAAGTTTATTCACCTAATATATGAACAACTAATAAAACATGAATCCGTTAAGATTAATGTGGAATTATTTGGACAATTCCTATTACAATCTAAGGAAACCATGGAAACCAAATCATTTAATACTAAGAATAGGATTATTACAACAACAACAGATCTTAGTAATATATATGATGATTTTTTAACTGTAATCAAGGAAAAAGTGTCAACATTTGCAGAAAATGGTTCAGGTTGGGCTTTGGAGAAAATATTACGATTAGAAGTCAATGTGAATAAATATAATCCAATATGTACATCCTCATATATTCATTTACCAAAAAAAAATGCAAAAAAAGAGAGTCATAATCAACGTTAAAAATCATGATTTATGAACTATTAAATATGCAACAAATAAAACCACCTTGTTTTATTCATTACAATAGACCGGATTGGCGCACTGAAATAGATGGCCCTCCCAGCTGCCAGAGTAATTGTGTATTATGTAATAAGACATTATCTACATTAACTACTAATAATTAAGCATTCATCCTTTAAAACTTGGATAATAAAGGACAGAAGTCTCCTGCTGAAAACTCTTAACTGTATAGGTAGCAAAACAGATAGACAGACAGATAGACAGACAGACAGATAGACAGACAGATAGCAAAACAGAGAGACAGCAAAAGAGACCGACAGACAGACAGACAGCAAAAGAGACAACAAATACAGCAAAACAGAGAGAGACAGACAGCAAAAGAGACTACAAATACAGCAAAACAGAGAGAGACTGACAGCAAAACAGACAGACAGACATACGCTCAGAATAACTACTGATGTTGCAATGCAGCGATTGTAATAAGTTCTTTACCAAATCTATATAGACATAAAAAGCAATCATGTCCTTTTCAACCATCCTGTTATGATGCCGTTACTTGTTTATAAAGAAATAAAAAAAGAGAAGAGCAGATTTTTAGCTAAGTGGTCAACCAGTAAAGAAACCTAAACTATGTGATAGTGTAGTGCATTTTCCAATACTCAAACTTATCATTTCATGATGTAAAAACTGTAACACATGGCATATAAAAAAAACAAACTTAGCGTCCATTTAAGATCAAACATTCATAAAAGTGAAATAATAAAGAAAAAAAACAATGAAAATGTGAAAATTTCATCAATTCCAGTTTTCGGGAGTTGAAGGGTTTAGTGAAACATATGTTCCTTAACTCTATGTTTAAAAAAAACCAATGCTCTGCTGTCTAAGAACAGCTCCATACATCACAACCCTATGCACATCATCTCCACTATTTCGTATAGACAGTAAAACAGACATTTCCGCTAATATTTCTACCCCTCATGTCTCTTGGAGTCTTTCCTGGTACAGCTAGTTTCTTAATTCTTAAAAGTCTCTTCCATAACGAATAAAATGGACAAAAATGCTTTCAAACAAACTTCACACTTAACGTCTTCTGTTTTTTAATGAAATATTGGTACGATTATGACCTTTTATGGGATTGCCTTTGCTCGGTTAATGTTTATGAACACCAGTAACCTCAAAAGTGTCAACATTTGCAGAAAATGGTTTAGGTTGTGCTTTGGAGAAAATATTACGATTAGAAGTCAATGTGAATAAATATAATCCATAATGTGCGTCCTCATATATTCCTTTACCAAAAGAGATTGCAAATAAGAAAGCTATAATGAACGTTAAAATAGATGTGTATTATGTAATAAGACATTATCTGATTTAACTACTAATAATTAAGCATTCATCCTTTAAAACTTGGATAATGATAGTCAATTTATATTCAATCAAGAACTAATAAATTGTGTTTCATATAGTAGCTTTACATTCCTATATAATTGAAATATAGTAATAAAATCACAATGTGCAAAATAAATGATTGTAAACAGTATCTTATTATTTTCTATAACATATATAAAACAACCCGTTCATTGAAATATTAGAAAAGGGGGAACCATGAACCAGACACCCCTGCAAAATAAAAACCACCCGAGCAAATAAAAATTACCAGACTGGAACGAAATAAAGGGGGCAACGCGGATAATAACATATGTCTATTTGCAAATGTTGCGGTACTTTAGTACCTACATATGCGAAATACCTACATATGCGGGTTTAATCATTTGAATTAATTTTTTACCCTTCGTTAATTATCCGAGCACAGAGAATATTATTTTATTGATTTTTATAATACCGTCAAATTCAAAAGTACATCTAGTTTAAAGTTTTCAATTATTATTGTAACACTCTAAGACAAAAGTAATTAATCAATCATGTTAGATAAGACATTGATACTATTAGAAATATATTATTAATAATGCGTAACAGAACCAAAACAACCTAAAAGAATGATTTTTATTAATAGAAAAATGAACTTTGTGTTAATGACAAGACAGAGATACAGCAATTAAAGAAAGTTTATTTCAACCTTATCAAATAAAAAGATAAATCAAACACAATACATAAATAAATATCGCATTCGATTGTTTATTCATTATAAAAACCCGAAAAAAAAACGCACCTAATCTAAACCACGTCCTTATCGAAATAAAAATTAGTCACCGTCTGTACAAATTCAGTATACCTATTTTATATATCAATGTGTACCAGTCCATGAATGGGGAACTTGAATGAAAATTAAAGCAGGAAACGTCTTAGCTTCCATTATTATTATTATTAATATTAAAGCACAGATTAAAGTACAAATCATCACAATTTATAACAAACACCCAGGTAATTTAACGACAAGCAGTAATAAACGTAAATATTTAAATACTTGTTGATGCCATACTGCCTTCACTGACATTTTAAGATAATAAGTCAATGACTGCTTTCCAATCGAACGAGCGGTGTGAAGTCACGTATCGTTTAAAATGAGTAGCTTGCAGTAGTTGCGGTAACAACTTTAATTGTTTATTGCAAAATGAAATACGACGATTAAGGGATATTTGGTGTGTGCTGTCTCTATAGGTAGGCAGATATATTAAAGAAATAAAAAAAAAATGTTCAAGTTCCCTATTGTGTTGTTTCGTTGTTTTACTGTTTATGCATGTATTATTTTATTGTCATATAGAAATGGACAACCAATTTTATCTACCCAAGACAAAGCTTAGTAAGTCGAAGAAGATCCTTTCAATTATTGTGTGTTACTGATATTTCCGACAAACTGCAACCAATTACGCGTTTTCAAAGAATTTAAATCTATAAATCACTGTTGTAGATAGATAACTGATGAAGACCGAAATTGAGTCGAAACGTTTTAATATAGCCATATAACAAATACTGCGGCTTTTTAATAAAAATCAGAACCTAAATCCCAAGAAAACCATATTTAAGAATATAGTTAACGGTTCAAGAAAACATTTTACTATGAATATATATTACATTAAAATTTCAATTACTTTGAATTTAATAATATTATCAACTAGAAGCAACTATTGACACTCTAAGATTTTAGCAAGTTGTTGAAAAAAATAAAACACTATTTGAAGAAATATTTTGAATAAGGGACTTTAAATTATAAATCAAAGTTATCTAAATCCACTTAGATAAGACATTGAAGCTATTTTTGGTTATGTCCAAACCCCCATTCTGAAAATTAGGGCAAAAAAAGCAACACCAAAAACGCTTTCTCATATCCACCCTCACTTCGATTAATTAACGTTCATTAAAATTAATTGAAGCAACATATAAAATGAAATCCAAAGCCATGCAATTTTAGTTTACAATCACCTTTGCACTTTCATCAAATGGGTAAACCAAATATCAAAACTTTGAAAACCCTTTTAAAACCAAAAGTAAATTTAGTACAACAAGTAATTATTTCCAACAGCAGTAACATAAGTGTTATGGATTATCAACCTATGTTTGATGAAATTTTGGATATCTCCGAGAGCAATTTGAACCAGGAAATAACATGTCAAGAAATGCCAGATATATTGGAAAACATTCCGAGATACTTTGGAGAATATTCTGAACAAAACCAACCTTTCTATGAACCAATTTCACCACCAATGTTTCATAGATATATTGGAGATGGTTCCGAGATCTATTGAAGAAAGTCCCCAACAAACAACAAAACATGAATGCAATTTAATAATTAATGAACCTTTTGATTTTAATATTTTAGAAGATAATGAGATTCCGGAAGAAATGTGTGCCACCATCGATCGTGATTTAGAGCTTGATGAAGTGAAGCAAATGCGTGAACAAGTCAACGAAAAACTAAATAAGTATCTAAAGTTAGTGAGAAATTGTAAACAAATTTTAATAGTGCTTGGAGAACGAGAACGAAATATTAAAAATAATTATGAACTTTTATTGCAACAGCAAAATTTATTTAAATTACTAGAGGATTGATGTTAAAAATTGCTTATGTATGACTAATGAAGTCTTAAATGTAGAAAAATATTTGTTTGGATTGTGTAAGAACGTTCATTATTTCAAACGTTCGTGTTTTATATCAAACATTGCCTAAAATTCATTTTGAGAAATAAGTTACTCAAAGAGAGGATTTATATACTTAGATGAAAAAAATAAAAGGTTTACTATTTTAATCATCAAGCAAAGTAAATACAATTTTAATTGTAGAATATGTTTTCTTTAACCATCAATAGCATTTCTCCTTTTGAGAAATAATTTATTTTTGTTTCAAATTGTTACCGAACGTAACAATTGAAAATGAATGCTACCGAACGTAACAATTGAAATTATATGAGTTTAGAATGAATTGGAAAACCTTGAAAAGATCGTACGGATTGTTGGAGCTAACTTACCGTAGGTCCCTTCAGTTACGTATCACAGCACCGGCGATTACAACACACACCGTGTAGAATGTCGAAAAATACGTGCGGGTTTTCTCGGAGGAAGCTGTCTTAGGTCTTTTAGGCTGAAAACATAGTGGAGCGGCGAGCAAAGCGATGAGCAAAGTGGAGAGCAAAGCGGCATCTGAACTGCGCGGTGATAAAAGAAATGCAGTCACATAGTGGAGCGGAGAGCTGAGAGTTAAATTAATATGGATTTGTATCTAATAGAAAGTTCTGCTTTGAAAATTTGGTATTTTCGTCGAAGAATCAAATTTATTAGAAGTTGCAATATTCATGAAATTAATAAGAGTAGACACATACATGGAGAGTTTCATCATTTATATAAGCAACTCCGTGAACATCCAGAAAAGTTTTTTTCGTATTTTCGGATGAGTATTTCAACTTTCGACTATATATTAAATAAAATTGAACACAAGTTGCTGCAAAAATGGACAAACTTTATTCGTAACCCCATCAATCCTACAGAGCGTCTAGCAGTAACCTTAAGGTAAGTGAAATATTTTATAGTTTTTATTAATAGTTATTTAAGACGAAATACAGGTACATAAAGGTAGATAAGTAACATAAATATCTATACATAATAATATAATCTATGTATTGAGTACATACGATACGATATCTATCTATTCAGTATTTGCTTCCGAAAAATTGCTCACATATGAAGCAGCTGATGGTGGATTGGAGTAGTAGGTGTGATTTACATTTTCTAATTCCACGAATTGTGAGTAATTGACTTGTGCATGGGAAACGCTTTGAGCTGCAGGTGCCCCTGGAGTGTCCACAAATTGATTTGATTGACGCCTATATGCAAAGTTATAAACAAGCTCTTGCATTTTCATTCTTAATGACATTTTTTGTTCTGGTGAAAGTGTACGTATATGGGGCAGTAGACTTTGAAAAAAGCACTCATCTTCATCGAAAACTTTTTTTTTTCATTTTCCATAATTTTCAATTTATTTTCTTCAATTCTGATTAAGGCAACTCCAACATCATCATTTTGGTTTTTTTTTAAAACGTTTGTTAGCATTATTGGAGGGTGTACGTTCACTGATTTTTTCTCTTATTGTTTTATTATCTGTGCTAGCAGATGTTGAAGCATCAAATTCACTTGTCTCTGGTAATATGTTGCCCACTAATGGTGAATTATCAGAGATACTGGATCCATTCAAATCATGGGTATCTGATTCAGGAGACTGAGAGTTTGTGTCGTCAATCACAAAATGATCACGCCCATCAAAAGGTAAATTTCCGGTATTTTGTCGGGGCGTAAACTGGTCTTTCAGAAAAGAAAGACTGTCAAAATACTGCCAAGATGATTTCCAGGTGGATTGAGATGCCCCATCCCCAGAGCGATTGAGTGGCATTTTTCTTAATTCCTTGCGGAACGAATCTCGAAGGGATTTCCATTTTCCTCTAACCAGATTTCCTGAAAATAAAAACATTTTTATAAACATTATACGCACATATTTTACTTACTAAAATTTTACTATTTAAGTAATTTTTATAACACTTGTGTATCTAAATTATTTTATTGTTTTAGATATTTGGCCACAGGACTGTCTTTTAAAAGTTTGGGTTTCACTTTCCGAATGGGTGCAACAACTGTATCATTAATTGTTCAAGAGACTGTAAAAGCTATATCGGAAGTACTACAACCTGTGCACATGAAAGTCCCCACAGAAGATATGTTTAAAAAGATAGCTGAAGAATTTTACGAGAAGTGGAATTTCCCAAATTGCTTAGGTGCTATTGACGGAAAGCATATCCAATTAAAATGTCCACCTCACTCTGGGACTATGTACTTTAATTATAAATCTTTTTTTTTCTATTGTTCTTCAAGCTGTTGCCGATGCAAATTATAGATTTAGTATTATTGATGTTGGAGGATATGGAAAACAGAGCGATGGTGGCGCTTTCCGCTCTTCATCCCTTTTTCAGTTATTAGAATGCTGGCATCTCCATATTCCTCCAGATAAAGCGTTACCGTTAACTGATACTGTAGTCCCCTATGTTTTGGTTGGCGATGAAGCCTATCCGTTATTAAAAAACTTAGTAAAACCATACAGTAGAGGAAATTTGGATGTTAACAAGGAATATTTTAATATCCGTCTATCTAGGGCAAGATGCCTTGTTGAATGTGCCCTTGGAATAATTAATGCTAAGTTTCGAATTCTTTGGAAGCCAATTGAGACATCTCCAGAATTGGCAGATAACATTATAAAATGCATTTGTATTTTACATAATATAATAATTGACTTAGAGGACATAAACGTACAAGATGAAACAATAGAACCTCCTAATTTAGAGAACGTAATTGAACTCAGACACAACAACAGATTTACCGAAAGTGCAAATATAGTTAGGGAAGCATACAAGATTTATATATGTCAAAATAGAATTTAAATGTAATTGGTTAAGTTTTATATAATTATTGAAGGAATTTTCTCCAAAAACCAGAAAAGAATTATATTTGTGAAATTATTCTGGTTTTTACTAAATAGCATAGGGTCTGTCTTATAAAGATAGGTAATGATCGTTTAGGAGAGATAATTATGAATTTGGAAAAAAACTCTTTAATTAAATAAATATAAATACACATGTACGTATTTAAATAACAATATATATATTAGATACTTACTCGTTAAGTTCATTTCTTCTGCGACACTATCCCATAACTTATCCAATACATAACGGTTGTGATGTTGTCGATCTGTTTGATCCCAAAGAGGATTTTTAACAAAAACTGCACTAATAAGTTGCTCTACATTCATTTTGTAGCAAATGCCGATCAGCGATAAAAGCGAAGAAATCAAACTTGCTTGAAATCGTCGCTCTGCTCTTTGAAAGGCAAGCCGCCGCATCGCCGCTTTGCTACCCACTTTGCGCGGGTCAATTGAAAAACACGTGTTTGTTTTCGGCGCCTTGCTCTCCGCTTTGCTCGCCGCTCCACTATGTTTTCAGCCTTAGATCGAGACGAGCTAGCTGTCGTACTTCTATGGTACCATGTATCGTACTGCTTCGGGTGGCGCCCGACGTTCCGTGCGTGCGCGCGTATTTGGGTTTTCAAGTAAAATACATCCAACAACTATTATCGCGAATATATGCAACCCGATATATTTAAACAATAATATATGTTGTTTGAGCATGGAAAATATGAAGTTGAATTAAATAAGAAAACATAACTAAATTATAAACTAATTAAACTTATAACTACTTAGATATATAGGTGTCGCTAGAACACAAATGATTCGATATCTTGAAACAACGATCATGTGATTCTTAACTATAATAATATAAAATAATTAAATCTAATATTTTCATTCTTGTTCTGTAAAATAAATTAATCGGCAAGAGAATTATGCAGTATACTCTATTATTTAAAATACTCAATTTAAATATATATATCTTTGCGTATATACAAAGCTAAGATTTATTCTAATTGAGTATTCTATTTTTAAAATGAGATATTCTTTTTTTTGTGTGACGCACTCAAACTATCGCCCAATTACTTTGCTTCCAATATCCTCCAAAGTCATGGAACGTGTAGTCAATCAGCAACTACTCAAGTATCTCGAGAACAATAGAATAATCAGCGATAATCAATACTGGTTTCGCAAAGAGCGATCGACAGGAGATACATTAACTTATGTCACTCATATACGGAGTAGATCAATTGAGAACTACGGAGAAGCTCGAGCGATTGCGTTGGATGTTTCGAAGGCATTCGACAGAGTTTGGCATGAAGGATTGCTCAACGTCACTCATATATGGAGTAGATCAATTGAGAACTACTTAGAATCTCGAGCGATTGCGTTTGATGTTTCGAAGGCATCCGACAGAGTTTGGCATGAGGGATTGCTCAACAAACTGCCGTCCTTCTCACTGCCAGCGTCTCTCTTGCCAGTTTCCTTAAGAACCGATCTCTGAGCGTTGCAATTGATGGACACATCTCGAACACATTCAACATAAATGCGGGAGGGCCTCAGGGCGCAATACTTTCACCAAATCTGTTCCTCATCTATATTAATGGCCTGCTAACCGAAAGCAATAATCCTTTTTACAGTTTTGCAGATGACAGCATCCTTGTCTCCCAATTTAGAAAAGAAAAACCTTTACACGCGACTGAGACTTATCATTGCAGACAGGAGCAGATTACAACAATTCATCAAGATCTGGTGAAAGTTCAAACTTGGGGTGATAGGAATTTAGTCCAATTTAATGCTGCAAAACTCAAGCAGCCACGTTTACCAAGAAAGCCAATACAGCGTGCCCCTGACATCATCATGGCAGGATCGACGAGGATCCTCGTCCATTGAACTACTGGATGTTTCGGTAAACAGTAATATGTCCTGGAGCATAACCACGTTGCTAACATCGCAAAATCAACATCTCGGAAGTTTTGTGAGCTATTTCGCAACAAAAAACTATATACACCGCAGCAGCTACTCTTGGTCTATAAAGGGCAAATAACACCGTGCTTAGAATATTGCTCACACACGTACCTAAGCATACCCTTAGGCTGCTGAATTCCATTCAGAAGAGAGCTGTATGTCTCGTCGGCTCCTGTCTGCGGTGATAAGTCTCAGTCGCTGGTAAAGCTTTTTTTTATCTAAATTGGGAGACAAGGGTACTGTCATCTGCAAACAGGATTATTCATTTCGAGCAGCAGGTCATTAATATAGATGGGGAACAGAGTTGGTGAAAGTATTGCGCCCTGAGGCACGCCCGCGTTAATGGTGAATGTGTCTCGAGATGTGACCATCAACTGCAACGTGCAGAGATCGATTATTAAGGAAACTAGCAAGCCAGCTGCAAAGAGAGGCTGGCAGTGCGAAGGACGGCTGTTTGTTGAACAATCCAGCATGCCAATCTCTGCTGAATTCCTTCGAAATATGCAACGCAATTGCTCGAGACTCTCCATAGTTCTCAATTGCCCTACTCCATATATGAGTGACATATCTTTGCGAAAGCCGTGTTCATTATCGCTGATTAGTCTGTTCTTCTCGAGGTACTTTAACAGTTGCTGATTGACTACACGTTCCATGACTTTGGAGATTATGGGAAGCAAGGCAATTAGGCGATAGTTTGAGGGTGTGGTTTTCTTGTCTTTTTTTGGAACAGGTCGCACTCGAGCGACTTACCAAGAAGATTGGTAAATCCCTTTTCCATAAGACAGAGAAAAAAGTCTGAAAAAAAACGGTTGTTAGTTCGTTGGAGCAGCTCTTTAACACGATGGCAGGTATTTCGTCCGGTGCTGATGCCTTTTGCATATCTAGCTCTTTAAGAATTTTACGAATATTACGGTGATGAAACTTAACTTCTGCCGTGGGAGTGTTGCTGTTCGATATGGTGGGGAGAGCCTTGCCTTGGGGGACGTCTAAGGTAGAGTGCGATGAAAACATTTTGGCGAGCATGCTACGTTCGTCTGTCAAAGGTAGGAAAGACATTTTTGTAACGTTATTATTTACTGCCTTTGCTACCGACCAGAAATTCCCGGAGCCACTGGGGCATTGCAAAAGATTATTTCTGATCCTTTGATTGTGTTTGTCCTTAGTTTCGTCGATCACACGTTTGCATTCGTTTCTCGCTTCGACAAAATAATTACGATTTTCAGAGGTCTGATTTTGCTGCCAGTACTTGTAGGCTTGCTGTGTCCTACCTACAACTCTTTCGCATCTTCTGTCGAACCAGGGCTTTCCTTTTAATGGTAACGTGATGGAATTTGGGATGTATGCTTCCATTCCTGGCCGAGATATCCCTGTTTGCAGATATTTTCATGGCAGATATTCCCAGGATTTGACCCGCATTATCCCGCCCAAAGCAACGCCTGTCAGGCAGTCACGACAGACGGTAAAAGCGCACCCGTTTGTGGTACAACTGGAAACACCTAGAACGTCGGTTTACAAAGACTCCTTTGTCTTGCGCAATGCATCACTGTGGAACTCATTCCCAGGACATCTGTTTCCCCCTAATTACAACATACTCAAGAACCGTGTCAATCAACATCTTCGCACACATACCGCTCGGCGAGTGCCATGGGATCTCCATTTAGAGTGTGTGCCACTGCCATAAAAAAAAACAACAAAAAGTATCAAGGTGAATCTCAGCTGTGGGTTAGTTTGGGTTATCATTAATATAAGTTTGCACTCAGTTTTTTAAATTGGGCTAGTAATATTTACTTGATATCAAAATAATGAAATCACAATCCTCTTCAAGTATGGGTTGCACCAAGGGTTCCACTGAATCAAGTGAACTTCAGGTGCTAGCCGTTGATTTGACGGAGGATAAATGTATCTATATAATGATAAAAAATGGGTGGAGGGCAAATGCGGCACGGAAAAATTTAAAGAAATAAATTTAGATACTATGAAAATATGTTGTTCTGTCACACAACCAAACGAAGATGCAACATGTGTTATTACTTTCTTTTGTGGAGTAAGTGGTAAAATAATTAAAACTTTTGAAAAGATACGACCAAACCATCTTGGATTTGTGCAAATTATCACACACATTTCATTAGAACACATTTGGAAGATTCAAGCAAATCAGAGATCTTGAAAAGAACTTGTAACTCTTCCAGTAAATCTAGTAAGAAAGTATGTAGTACTTCTAGTAATATTACTAAATACATTGTTGGTAATCCAGTACAGTAGTGAGAATTCGACATCTTCAATTACACGGAGTGTTTACCGAGGTTTATACCAACTTCACCTCTTATTGAAACTGATACTGTTACGCCAGCTCTAGAACTTGACACCAACAAAAAGTCATAGGATGAAGAAACTCCCATTTCAGCGAATAATCTAACATCAAAATGGTCATCATGGAAGTACAGTCGAGAATAAAGAACCAGTCGAAAACGGGAATCAATTCATAAAGATCAACCTTTAATAATCAACTTTCTGACAATTGTGCTAGAAATTACCACTATTATCAAGGATATTATTGAGAATGAACCAACTATTGAGTATAAACTGAACGGTGTCGACAATATCACTAATCAAGATACAAAACCCGTTGCTAAAAGCACACTCTTGAAAAAGTTGATACAAGTTGCTTACTCTAACGAAGACACTAAAAGAAATAGTTACGTTTTCATTGTAACTATTTTATTGTAGCAATATACTAAACTCTTCATGCCAATTTGAAAAATATGTTACCGTCACTGCCGACATTATATAAATTTAGAAGTAATTTGAAAAG
>JAEQML010069663.1:0-17321 GCA_016904865.1 Pissodes strobi | reverse complement strand
GAATCTATGCTGGAGAACTCATCATCCCAGGAACGAGATAATTTGCATAATATTTATGGAAAAAAAAAAAAAAAAAAAAAAAAAAAAAAAAAATAAGAACGTCTTGGTTCGGAAACCGACGTAAGACAGCTGACTTCCAATAGAACTTTTCAGCTGTCTTACGTCGGTTTGTGCAGGCAGATGAAGATAATGATTTGATTAAAGTGTTATTTGGTATATTCTTCAAGCGTTTATTGAGTTTGACACCATTTATATTGTTAAGACTTATGGCTGGTATAATATTATAAGCAGGAAAATTGAGCAAGTGCAGCTCTTCTTTAACAAGGTCTCTCAGAGAAGAGTTTTCAGTAGTTACTACATAATTTCTTGTACTATTGCCTTGCAAAATAATTGAATATTTTTATGGCATCATGTTTTATTTAATTATTTTATATTGTGTTGCGTTGCATATACCTACCATTGAAATCATTAAGATTTTTTATTTCTATTTTTTACTCGCCGTAATATTTAATTATTTTTTAATCAAGAAACAACAAAACACAATTGCCAGGACCTCCTCTTTTTAAGCCCTTTTCATTTTTTAATTTGATCCTTTGTATTTTAGGTCAAAGCACAATGTGATTAAAAAGTCCTATCCCGTAATCGCCGTCCACTTGGCCGTCCCTTTCAATTCACCTAATTTAAGAGAGCACGGCTGACTTCCAATAGAACTTTTCAGCTGTCTTACGTCGGTTTCCGAACCAAGACGTTCTTATTGGTCTCGTATATAGCCCGCAGGACCCGGACTTTGACGAGAACGAAACAAATTATCTCGTTCCTGGGATGATGAGTTCTCCAGCATAGAGTCCGCTCTAACCAAAAGGCCCGTTTAAAAGTAGACGATAAGGAATAATTTGCATAATATTTATGGCTTTAAAGATGAGGTTAGCTTTTGCGATCATTGTATGCAATTTCACTTAAAAATTACTAAAAATGGTATCTTATATTTTGCTTTGCGTCTTGCGCTATTTATATCTTATTTGGCAAAGTCTCCAACCGCCCTATACTATTTTTGCCTTAAAGATGAGATTCTCAATCTAAGCGACAGTAAACAACAATGCCAATAGTAGCATTAGTTTTCCTGTTGGGCCTCATATGCCCCTCAAGGTCTTGCAATTGCAAAACAGGGAGAGAGAGAAAAAGTGGCCAGAGTATTGAACATGGAAAAATCTTCCTACAAGCATATGAAGAGCTACACTTGTTTTCATACAGAGTCTACATAGAGGATAGACTGAGATTGAAAATGACATTTACAGTAATCATCCAGCGAAGAAACAATGGGAATGTGGAGAAATAAATATGACGGAGAGGGCGTTCAAAAGTTACTCCGATGATTCACGACTGGTGGGACCACAGTTCTTTGAAGCGGGTCTCATCTTGCAAATTTGCGATCCCCAGGAAAGCTTCTTCCTGAAGAAAATCGCAAAAGCGGTCTAGGTTGAGATGTACGCAATATTGATGGTTGCAACAACAGACGAGATCAGGTAAAGAAATTAAGAGGAAGTAGTAATTTGCTCCGATAGGCAAGCAGCACTCAAAGCAGTCTGTGCGTCCAGGACTAATTAACTCTAAATTGGTTCAGGAGGGTGGGGATGTCTAGAAACTACTGGTACAGAGCAAGAGAGTGAGGCTGAGGTGGGTGACGCGTATCGTGGCAAGTGAACTCCAGAAGTCAAGTAAGGGCGACAATCAAAACGTGGACTGATCAGGCCCTCTCAAGAGAGTGGAGAAACTTTCAAGGGAGCAGACAAACCAAGAACTTTATTGCTGAACTTGATGAGAGGTAGGTGGTCTCTGAGCATCTTAGTAGGGGTTACTATAAGGCACCTCCGTCTAAGAAAGCACATGAGCCTGATGAGCCTTGAGAAAAGCTCTACCTATTGAAGGTGCGGGTAAGAGGATGAAACCCCTTTTCATTACCTGGTCAGATGCGCAGCTTTTGCAACATCGTGGCAAGCCGTCTTCAAGTTGGCAATTCTGCTGGAAGGGGACATTAGATACGTGTCATAAAGAGAGATCCTAACCTTCATCAGGAAGTTAGAGAGACTAGAGTAGTCTAGAGGTAGTGTGGGTGGCTGAGAAGAGATCTTGAGTATGCTGCAAGGGCTTCAGGTCTATCAGCAAGGCTCGTTAGCCTCCCCTCAACTACTACTTATTTCACACGTTCTCGCTGCAGTATATTTGACCCCGATTTGACATTTAGACATTTATTATTAGAAAGTTAATCTGTTGTGTACCCCTTGATACTAAGGGGAGCGGAGCAATGACGAAATAAACTTACTTGCCAAAGTCAAAGCTAAAAGGGCATGTATGGGACCCGAGCTATTCGTACGAATCATTTGCGGAGGACTCTAAATAGGTAGATTCAACAGTCTATGTATCTTACGTGAGGAATACTAAGCAGAGAACGAGATGTTAAGGATTTCATCGCCTGGCCGAAGATGGCTAGAAGTGCTAACAAAGGATAGCTTAAATTCCTCCTCGTGAGAATGTTTTTGGGCACTATAAAGCTCTGCAACTTGAAAGCCAAATGGTACTAAGGATCTGTCTTAAATAGATATCCAAACTTTCTGATAGAAAGCTTATGTGGAATGGACCACTACTATAACTTACATCTTAAATTACTAAGAACCTAAACGCAAACTAATATTAATTATACTGAGGACATTACTATTTTAGTTGGTGAAGTGAAACCTTAGTGCGTAATTTATTTTTCCGGAGTACAGTCGTTAAGGAAGTCATCTCAATAAATTTGTTGTTATGCTAAATAACTAGAAAAGAATACTTATTCGAAACGCCATGATATTGTATTGTGAGATAAAATTTCCTTCCCATGAAAGGTTAAATGCCTCGTCTTCCTAAACCGATAGCGTTTCTTAATTTAATGCATCACTTGCATTGTTTCCTGTAAATCCCGATAAGTAGGCATTTTCTAGACATTGAAACTCATCGTAGCATTGCAAAGTTACTTCCAGTGGAACAAACGCGGGCAATACGCCTCGTTAGCACGGTAGGGAGTCTTCGTGTTGTGCTTTACTTTTTAATAATACTTTTAACAACCGTGACTGAACGATCTACTTGCCCGTCAAGTTCACTTAGATACAGATTTTCTGTTATGATAATATAGGCTGTTCTACATAACGGTAAGGAAATTATTGCAAAATGAGCCGAAATAAAAACATTTAATACTAACTTGTTTCAAGTTAAAATTTGACATTAAGATTTGCTGGTGTGATTATACCAGCAAATCTCTATCTTATAATTTTCTCAATGTCAATAGAGTATAGAACAAAATCGTTAATTTCAAAGCATTCAGGCTTGATACATCAAATGAACTAAATGACTCACAGGGACATCGATTTGGTTGAGATCTTGATTAATTGTTATTTTTTATCATTTTTTCAAAATCGTTCAGTTGTGATTCGGTTTGTTCAATGCTATGTACCGCCCAGAACATTGAGGAAAGTACGCACATTCTGCGTTAACAACGTATAGCCTTATGTGGCCAACATTTGACAACAGGCAGAGTGTTCTTGTGTGCCAAAACTATTGAAATCAGTGGCGTGCCCAGAAATTTTGTCGAAAATGAGCGCTTGCAGGTGGCATTTGATATATATATTGTAATAAATAAATTCAAACCTAAAAATAGTGTCGGTAATAATTCGCAAAAATCGTATTTAACAATAAATTTTGAATAGTCTAAACATGGACACTGATTGTAAACTTGTTGGCTAATTTCCGTCGCTCTTAACCTCAAAATCTCTTTAACGATATTTTCTTCCGAATCTTTGAATTCGTCATATATTTCCACGTATGCTGGCGCGAGACTACAAAGCCATGCTTCTGATTTGTTCGTCAAACTATCAGGCTGGAGTATTGTTTCCATTGCTTCAAATTTCTTATCAATTTCGGCATAAAAGCGATCCAAGCATTCCAGCATACTACGTTTAAATTCTTGTTAAACCCGCATCTTGTACTTCTTCCCTGGCATATTTTTTCCTTCTTATTCTTTTTGAAACAAAAATATCCATATTTGCGCATGTTTCTTCGGCATAAATAATTGACTTTTCTACATGTCCATTTCTATCTTCCTGTAAAAAGCTTTAAGGGATTTAATCTTTATATCACATTTGTCGAATATCATACCAGCAGTTTGTAAGTACGTTTGTGTTTGATTGACTTCTTCTAAAATTATACTCCAAAATGATAAGAAACACAAAAAGAAAAGTCGCAAATTGTGGTCGTAAGATATGGGCAGATTGTCTTGTATCTAAATTTTCTTTTAGATCTGTTAATAACTGAATATGTAACTGTCGGTATAAGCAGTCCCCTCTCCCTAGCCAACAGCTTCGGGCGGAAGAGCAAGTGGAAGACAGGGCACTCCTTTGCCCTTGGGGTGAGAATTCGCCCCAAAAGGCGGATGAACGGAACAAAACAACGGCATAGGAATATGGAAGGCAACGGGAATCCACCATATTAAAGGCCCACATGGACATTCCAAGAAAGGGGTGCTAAGAATCCCCGCGAGTAAAAACAATGCTAGGACCCACCCGAAAGTGGAAATGAACTCAAACCTGAAAATTGGCCCTTGGAATGTGAAAAGCCTATACGCCGCCGGCAGAATGGACAACTTGATTAAGGAAATGGTAAGATGTAACATAGAAATTATAGAGCTCAGCGTGATCAGATGGCCTGGAAATGGTAAATGTACTACAGAAAAAGTGACACTGTATTACTCTGGAAACAACCTCCCACATCATTATAATGGAGTGGGCTTCCTAGTCAAAGGACAGACCAACAAAGCAGCAACAAGTTCAAGCAGAACCCGTTGATCTTAACATAATCCAAATCTACGCACCGACCCTGGACAAACCCGATAAAAAAACTGTATAAAGAAATAAGAAAACTAATGGGATTAGTTAAGAAAAACGAAGGACACATAATCATGGGGGACTTCAACGCCAAGGTTGGACAAGGACGTGTCGAGAGTACATTGGGTGACTTTGGTCTGGGGAATAAAATGAAAAGGGAGATATGCTAATACAATTCTGTCAGGAAGAAAAACTAGTCATTGCGAACACATGGTTCAAATTACCACCAAGAAGACTATACACCTCGCAGTCCCCACAACACATGAAAGAGCACCTCGTAAGAAATCAAATAGACTTTATATTGGTCAGCCAAAGATACAGGAGTGAACTGCATAGAGTAAGAACCTACCCAGGGACCGACATAGGGTCAGATCACAAACCCGTAGTGGGTAAACTTAAAATATAATTATCTAGTAAGAAAACCGATATCAACAACTTAAAGAAACTGAAGTACGGATGAGAGTCAAAGAAAAGGTGAATGAGGCAATCGCCGGAACCATGTCCCGAAATCAGAGCCCATCTAGCGTAGACGACACCTGGAACAGCTTTAAGGACGCCATTGTGACTGTCATAAACAACGAAATTGGTCCACCAAGCAACAAAAAAAAGAAATGGTGGACAGAGGATATATTGAAACTTATGGAGAAGCGTAGGTCCTTCAAGAACAAGGACGATCAACAAAGAAATTCGGAAAGAGATCCTAAAGCTAAGGAACAATGGTTACAGGAAAGGTGTACAGAGCTGGATGAGAAACATGATCATTTTAACACACATAAGTTAGTGAAAGTAGTTACAGGTCGAACAAAGCCTTGCAATCTGAACAGCATAGTCGAGGACAATAGAATCATCTCTGATGCTAAGCAACTCCTTCATCACGGGAAGCACTACACGCAACAACTATATGCGGAGAATCCTATAAGAGATTTCACAGATGATTATGAAGGTGAACCCTCCCCAGAAATACTGAAATCAGAAGTCCTCAAGGCAATTAAACAAAGCAAGCAAGGACAAGCAGCAGGTCCAGACGACGCGACGTATATGTAGATATAATAAATCTGCTAAATAATGAGAATATAGACTGACTGGTAGAAATATTCAACGACATATGAGACGAGCGAGATACCACAGGACTGGTTCCAGGAATTTTTGTACCGATCCTCAAAACACCAAACGCAAACCACTGTGATAAGTTTCGAATGATCAGCTTACTGAGTCAAGTCCTAAAAATGTTCCTAAAGATAATTATTCATACGAGAATTTACAATAGATGCGAAAGAGACATTGGCCCTACCCAGTTTATTGGGTTCCGTCAAGACTTCGGTACACGTGAAGCGCTCTTCAGCCTTACCGTATTACTACAGAAATGCAGAGACTAGCGCAAGGACGTTTTCATGTGCTTCATAGATTACCAGAATGCGGTCACCTAACAGTCCGATAACAGGTCACGAAATTTACATATCTAGGATGCTGGATAACTGAAGACCTAGGTCCAGACGTGGAGATACGTAGCAAAATCGAGCAAGCCATAGTGGCATTCATGATCATGAGAACTCTTCTCAATTTGAAATCACGGTACCGCTTTGTGAAATGTTACATTTACTCTGTGCTACGGTATGGAGTGGACATGGACAATAAAGGCCAATACCATGAACCGACTGGAAGCCTTTGAGACGTGGGTCTAAAGATTCCATGGACGGATCGCGTGATGGAGTCATAGACAGATTGGAAAGAGGAAGATAATTGCTACAAATAGTCAAAAAAAAAAAGAAAAACTGCATACTTAGGGCATATATTCAGAAATTCCAAGTACCAATTCCTAAAGCTAATTATGGAAGGAAAGATCGAGGGAAAGAGAGGCATCGGGAGAAAGAGATTTTCGTGGCAGAAGAACATAAGAGAATGGACAAACCTCGACGTCTATTCACTTTTCAGAGCAGCCCAAGCTCGAAAAGAATATGCCAGAATTGTCGCCAACATTCACTGAGTGAATAACGCACCTCAAGGAGAAGAATAACTGAATACCACCTCCGGATAGTTACTCTTTACTGTATCATGATGGGCACTCCAACCAGTCTCTGTAAGTCTTTTAATTGAAACTCCGACTTTCTCCATCATTATATCCCACCTATGGGTTGAAACCGAAAACTTATTAGGGTTCAGAAAAAAGTCACACAAGACGAGAATGAACTCCGCAGAGATTAAAAAAGTGATTTGAACATGGCACAAATAAAGCCATTGAATTTAATGGTTTAAACCTCGTTAGAATCCCTGAGTGAATTCTAGCCATAGTAGAGGCATTATCATACGCTTGTCTGGAGGTAGTTTCAGGAACTGATCTCTCAACATTATATTTTTGCATATTTTGTACTGCCTGGCTAAACATTTGCTTAAATTAATTTTCAGCATTTTCTATTTTCTCGAATGTATTTCCGACACTTTTTGCAAGGGCAACAGCGCTACCCCAAGTCAGTATTTATTGTTTGCAAACTTTTGTATGGTGGCAAACTAATGGAAATTATTTTAGCAGGTATTTGTGATATCTGAATTTCAAGGATAAGCATATCTTCTTTCAATTTTTCTTTTGTTTTCCATTTTTTTCTTCTTCACTTTTTTGTTTGAAAATTTCTAAGCCTTGGTGGGGTTTGGTAACCCCGAAACACCTTCCTCCCCCCCCCCCCCGTGGGCACGCCACTGATTGAAATAGATGTTATCTTGCGCTTGCCCGTACATTTATGAGTAAATTAAATGTCTGTCAAGAAAAGTTTTTATAATTTCATTGCATTATGATGATAAATTGTATCTTATTTCGTTCATATATTAAATAAATAAATAAATAAATAATAAATTTGTAAATAACGTGAGAGGTGAACAAAATTTTTCAAAAAAGAATTCGGTCATTCGTTTTATCATAAAAATTTCGGTTTCATCCGGAGAATATTAAACGAGTTGCTATTTTAAAATATGCAAACGTACTATTTATTTTTCTTTAAATTATCATGGGTTAATAATAACTATCCAGGAACAGGAAGAATGATAGTTTGGTTTCGCCAATAAATCTAGCGGATGATGTACTGGATAAACTGATCTTGTACCATAGCATGTCCTTCGCCATTTGATTGTATGTACTGGAACCAAAGAGACTTCTAATCGCAATTGACCAGAGAGCAATTATCTAAGTAAACATTGAAACACTTTTTTTTTAAATATAAATAATTATTAATGTGTCAACAAAGAAGGCTTACATTACATGTTAGATAAGTTTGTTTCTCATCTTGCAGATACATCAGAATCTTTGCTCTTTCTCTAGACAATATAGTATTGTTTTTTAACTTTGCATAGTAGTGATAAATAATAAAACACATTTTCGTAGTAATGAATTCCCGGTAGGCTTCAAAATAAAATATCTCTTGTGGTATCGTGCTCGGTTCATAATGCGTAAAGCCTATATGAATTGCGTGCAGTAGATTTATTCACTTATAGTGAGAAGCTAGTGCTAATTCTAATATGTTCACAGATTTGCATGAGTTTATTGTTTTGCCATATTACACATTCTTTTATATTAGAAAAACCGAGAGGTATATGCTTTTAAGAGTGTTAGATTATTTTTCAATGTCAATGTCGATGAAATAAAACTTTCAGCGATGATTAAAGTATTAATTTTATTCTAAACACGTTGTGCACTGACAAACTAGCTTTGGGACTTTTTCCAACAATCCTGTAGGATGATTGAAGAATAGTTTTTAATAACACTATAGAATATGCATATATGCAGTTATTATTAACATAGCCTTGTAATGAAGTAAAATGAGAGACAAAGGCTAATGGGATATAGTAATATTACTCATAGTGAAGTGTAGATTTTACTGCAACTTTTCTTCCAAAATATTACAAACCTTCCTTCCTGATAAGTTCTACTATAAAGTTATCTTGATGATAAGTGTATGCTAAAACATTGTAGTATTATGGCCAATAACGAAGTGAAAATTTTTTTACTGCAATTTTTATTACAACGCATTACAAACCTTAGTTGCTGAATTATATTACAATGTTTACGGAATGGTAACTAGTTAATGACACGCCCGATTAGGAACGTCACTAGTTCATTCCGCTTCTTGTTGAAGTAGAAAGTTTACTATAATTTGTATTACAATGCATTACAAACCTTAGTTCTTGCAAATTATATTACAATGAAATGACCATTAGTGACAACACGTCAGAATAGGAACATCACTAGTTCCTTGTTCCTTCCGTGTCCTGTTCTAGCAGAAAATTGACTACAATTTGTATTACAATGCATTACAAACTCTATTTCCCGCTAAAGTGTACTACAAGTCAGCCACGCGCCCGATAGTAATGTCGTTAGCTCATTTCGTCAAGTTGAAAAGCTCGCTTTAACCCATAAAGGTCGAAGTTTTCTGTATTGTTGATTCTGATAACAGGAAATTGAAGAGGAGGAAGAAGATGCATTACCGATAATAGATGCTTCTGCGGTATATTCAGATTTACTACTGGCCGACACGATTTTTGTAACAAAGTTCAGACCATTATTTTTACAATGCCATTATGTTTCTAATAATAGAAAAATATTCATAAAGCCCTAATAGGTACCATTTCGCAATACGCTCATTAGACCCTCTTGTATATTGGCCGGTAATAATTTTTTTAAAAGTTCATTTAAAAGTTCTGCATTTTAAAACGCAAAGATAACATAGAATTGATTGTTTATAACAATAAACTTATTCTCTTATTCAGTCTACCATTGAATTTCGAATTGACTGGTGCTCTGTAGTTAAGAATTTTTTCAACGACGAAAATGTCACGTCAATCGCGTCGCAGATGCAAAACGTTCCCTGATAAGGTTTGTTTTATTTGTGGGAAACCTATGGTGAAGTCACAAGCCAGGCAATTTTATGAAAATGTAGCAAAGGCCTACTTCATGTTTGTATTTTAGTGTTTTAGTCCTGGCTCGACGTCTGCTTTGGCACTGAAGACTCGTCAGTCTGCTGCAAAGAGATCACGCAAGTAATCTTCTCAGGAATGGAAGCATACGTCCCAAATTCCATCAAGTTACCGTCAAAAGGAAAGCCCTTGTTCGACAGAAGATTCGAAAGAGCTGTAGGTAGGAAACAGCAAGCCTACAAGTACTGGCAGCAAAATCAGACCGCTGAAAATCGCAATTATTTTGTCGAAGCGAGAAACGAATGCAAACGTGTGATCGACGAAACGTGGCATAACGGCGACTACATCCAAGGAAAAAGCAAAAATGCTCGCCAAAATGTTTTCATCGCATTTTACCTTAGACGTCCCCCAAGGCAAGGCTCACCACACCATAACGAATACTAACACTACCATAGCAGAAGTCAAATTCGTAAAATTCTTAAAGAACAACAGAATAATCAGCGATAATCAATACGGCTTTCGCAAGGAGAGATCACCAGGAAATATATCGGCCTATGTCACTCATATATGGTGTAGGGCAATTGAGAACTACCGAGAGTCTCGAGCGATTGCGTTGGATATTTTGAAGGCATTCGACAAAGTTTGGCATGACGGACTGCTCAACAAATTGCCGTCGTTCGGACTGCAGTTCGAAGATAGCATGGAACACCATCAAGAAGCTTAGTGGTGACCCGAAACAACCTACCCAGCATAGCAATGTAAGCGCAAACCAGGTGGCACAACAGCTGAGTAAAAATGGAAGAAGCTCACACAGGGTCAAAAGCAAGAAATTAACAGGGAACCACAGTGAGGCCAATCTTACGGAGAGGCCTTTTAATATCAAAGAACTGAACACAGCAATGAACTCAATGAAAATGGAAAATCACCAGGCGTAGACGACCTAATGACTGAGCAGATAAAACATTTTGGACCAACAACAAAGAGGTAGCTTCTTGAGCTGATGAACCACTGCCGATCTACTCTCAAAATTCCCAAAATGTGGCGCAAAGCTAAGGATGTTGCTCTCCCTAATCCGGGCAAATTTCCTGAATGCCCTAGCAGCTACCGCCCTATTTCACTGCTGTGCCATCTGTTTAAACTCTATGAGAGATTGATTCTCCAGAGAATGTAAGATCACCTAGACGACAAGCTTATACCCCAACAAGCCGGGTTTAGACCGGGAAGGTCATACGCGAGCCAGGTGCTTAATCTTACAGAGTACATAGAGGACGGCTTTGAGAAGGGACTTACCATTGGCGCTCATAGGCCTCACCTTACCATGGCGCTCAGAGACCTCACGGCAGCTTATGATACTGTAAGCCACAGGAAACTCCTGCATAAGGTCTACAATATCACAAAAGATTTTTACCTAACACAAGTAATTAGATCCCTACACCAGAACAGGAGATTTCTTGTCACATTGCAGGGGAAAAAGAGCCGATGGAGGAACCAGTCTAATGGTCTCCCAGAAGGAAGTATTTTGGCGCCTATTCTTTTCAATATACAGTGTGTCCCAGGATAGGTGGCCGAATAGGACAAATGGACCAAAAATGTTTGACTTTAAAATCAATATTTTGGGATTATGGTCTGCATGGTCTGAAACGACAATTCACCAAATTTTACTCAAATCGGTGTTATACAGGGTCAGTTATAACGAAATTGGGAAAAATCGCCACTAATGAAGTACCTTTAATTTTGAAATTAGAGCAAAATGTTATAAAGATAAATTGTTCAGAATTAAAATTTATGTCATTATCTGGAGTTATTCCTCGTTAATTTAAACTATGGTATCTGAAAAAATTATCGTATAACTTTTTGTCATTAAAGCATACAATACTCCTTAAAGCACACACCAAGCACACCTGTACCAAAATAGCTTTACAGGTGCTTTTTAAGAGCTATTTTGACGTTCACAAAGCCAAACTTGTGTACAAAAGCATTAACTAATAATCAGAGAAAATTCAATTCCATATCTGATGAATATTTTTAATTTAAAATACCCCGTAAGATTGTTGCCGATAACAACTACCAAAAGAATAATTTAAACATTTTTAACTTAAGATTATGACATACCCTTTAATTCTGAACAATGTATCTGAACAACATGTTGCTCTATCTTCCAAATTAAAGCTACTTCATTAGTGGCGATTTTTTCCAATTTCGTTATAACTGACCCTGTATAATACCGATTTGAGTAAAATTTTGTGAGTTGTCGTTTTAGACCAAGCAGACCATAATCCCAAAATACTGATCTTAAATTCAAAAATTTTTGGTTCATTTGTCCTATTCGGCCACCTATCCTGGGACACGCTGTATATACCAACGACCAGCCAATAACAAAGGACACTAGACACTTTCTATATGCTGATGATCGTGCCATTGCAATCCAAGATAAATACTTCCTGGTCATCGGGAACAAGTTGGAGGAGACTCTCACAACAATATCCAAATGCTACAGGCTCAATGCCCTAAAGCCAAATCCCAACAAAACGCAAGTAAGCGCTTTTCATCCTAATACGCATAAAGCGAAAAAGAAACTAAGGGTTGTCTGAGGAGGAAACACACTTGAATACACACAGACCCCTAAGTATCTTGGCGTAACCCTGGATAGAACCTTGTCTTATAAACACCATTGCCGCAAAATAAAACAGAAAGTTGAAGCAAGAAATAACTTACTGCGCAAACTTACAAGCAGTAAATGGGGCGCAAATCCAGACGTTGTCAGAACAGCACGAGCGCTATGCTTCTCAGCGGGGGAATATGCATGTCTGGTGTGGAGTCGCTCAACACATGCAATTGTGGTGGATAGAGCCTTTAACGAAACATGCAGAATTACATCGGGATGCATGAGAGCAACGCTGCTGGATTTGAAACGCCATTCAATCGCAGAGCGGCAGCTGAACACGTCGAACGCTTTAAGCAAGTCTTTGATGAACGCCACATGCTATATGGACAGGAGCACTATAAGAAAAGACTGATATCCAAAAAAAATTTCCTTAGATGCGTGAGTCTGGACCCTTCACAACATTTCCCGATTTGAGAAAACCCTCCACCAAGACATGAACAGGACTGGTCAACCTGGAGAACATTGAATAGAATAAGAACGGGAGTAGCACCTGTAAAAGTTAATAAAATCAAGTAGGGGCAGTTGAAACAGAGCGATGCCCTATGCGAATGTGGAGAAATACAGACCGAGGGCCATTTTTTAGTATGTCAGCAATGCCCAGCAACGTGTACCCTCGCCAACCTCTAGAAAGCAAATAAAAGAGGACTTGACGTGGGCGGAAAAGCTTTGAGATTTTCGGACTCGAAAAAGTAAAAGTAAGTCGGACTGCCAGGTTCTCTCTGCAGCGGGCTTGCCAGTTTACTTAAGAGCCGATCTCTGCACGTTACAGTAATTGATGTACACATCTCAGACACATTCAACATAAACGCGGGCGTGCCCCAGGGCACAATACTTTCACCAACTCTGTTCCCCATCTATATTAATGGCCTGTTGATTGAAACGAATAATCCTGTTTACAGTTTTGCAGATGACAGTACCCTTGTCTCCCAATTTAGATCAGAAAACCCTTTACCAGCTACTGAGACTTATCACCACAGACATGAGCAGATTACAGCAATTAATCAAGACCTGGGGAAAGTTCAAACTTGGGGCGACAGAAATTTGGCCCAGTAACAAGGACCCAAGCAGCCACATTTACCAAGAGGACCAATACGGCGGGCCCTGACATCATTATGGCAGGATCGACCATTCCTTCATCCTCGTCAATCGGACTGCTGGGTGTCTCGGTCAACAGGAATTTGTCCTGGCATGACCACGCTGCTAACATCGCAAAATCAGCCTCCCAGAAGCTTGGTGCGCTATTTCGCAACAAAAAACTGTATACACCGCAGCAGTTGCTCTTGCTCTACAAAGCGCAAATAAGACCGTGCTTGGAATATTGCCCAGGCATCTGAGGTACCACACCAAAGCACACCCTAAAGCTGCTCGATTCCATTCAGAAGAGAGATGTGCGTCTTGTCGGCGACCGGGAGTTGACCGGGAATTTGGATAGTCTGGAACACCGCAGGATTGTGGCCCAGATGTCCCTGTTTTATAGATTCTTTTACGGCAGATGTTCCCAGGATTTGGCCCGCCTCATCCCGCCCCTGGCAACGCCTGTCAGACAGTTACGACAGACAGCAAGAGCGCACCAGTTCGTGGTACAACTGGAAACACCTAGAACATCGCTTTACAAGAACTCCTTTGTCTGGCGCACTGCATCACTGTGGAACTCACTCTCAGGACATCTGTTTCCCCCTAATTACAACCTACAACTATTCAAGAACCGTGTCAACCAACATTTTCGCACACATACCGCTCGTCGAGCGCCATAGTATCTCCCTTTAGTGTGTGTGCCATTACCAAAAAAAATACTGCCGAAAAATTTACTACAACGGTAATATTCGTTAATATTTGCAATGTTTATTAATTACATACTTTTGCAGAAAAATATCATATTCTTGCAGTATACAAATAAATTTTGCTATAATCACTTTTAAACTTTCTAATTTTTTCTCCTCAACCCGACGATAATTTTTTGTTTTGACTAATACCATAACATCGGGTAAAAAATACCTTCATCCCAGTATTTATTTTCACAATAAATATTGTATAGAATATTGCTCCATATTCATATTTTTTATTACTAAAATATTTGTAGAACATTTTAGTACAATTTTGGCAATTAGGCCTACAAATATTTAAGGGCAATCTTGCAGTCTTGCAATTATCGAATTTTGACAAATTGGCGCTAGCCGCTATTTGGCTCCAGATTGTAGGAATTGTACCAAAATTTAAAACAAATCAATGTAGTATTTAATATTATCTTTAAAAATTATTCACTCCTTATTGAAAAACATTAGTCTTTGTATATATAAAAGGTGCGTAGTATTACCACCCACGCGGATATTTCGTGATTAATAAAATATGTTATTATGATCTAGATTATCCGAGCCAATTTAGAACTATAATGTTACAGGAAAAAACGCTACCATTGAAACAGCTTCTATTAATCTCTGTTAAATTATAAATGTAAAATATTTATCTCGAACGACTTTTAAATTACCTTTTGTGATAGAAATGAGGTAAGATTCTATTTCTAAAACATCATACACGCATTAAATTCTACGCGTATTATATAACCCGAAAAAAATTTATATATTTCATCTTTATTTATGAGAATACTTAGTGCGTAACGAATATTGCGTAATAGTTTTGGAACCTAAGAAGATTCCCTAAAGGTCAATTGGGAACTAAATAACATAAAGCTACATATGGATTCAACTCGCAAGATATTATTTGTATTGCATAGCAGCCAGACGCAAAATTTGCAGAAATGTGGGAAATATGCTTAGTAAATTCTAGGTCTACATCACTATAAACTTCCAGAAACCTCACAGCATCTGCACACCCTACACTTATGTCATTCATTGAAACATCAACACAATCACACTTAAAGCTAACAAAGTTGATTTTTGAAATATTAAAAACAAAAAGGTGGGAATTACATCACTTTCCTATCTTGACCAGATCACTATTAATAATTTCTCCTAGTGACTTGATATTTTGCTGGTGCTACAGGATAGTATCATCAGCGAAAATTATGAAAAAGTCACTGATATCCATCGAGGGCCGAGGGGTTATCGTTAATATATGTAAGAACAAAAGAGGGCCCAAAACTGATCCTTGGTAGACACCGGCATCAGCACATGACTTCCGGACACCACGACCTGAGAGCGATTGGTAAGTAGGACCTGAACCAACTCAAAGCAGTATCCCTGAAACCATAAAACCCAACCTTCTGCAACAGTATTCCGTGATTCACGCAATCGAACGCTTTTGACAAATCACAGAACCCTGACGCAGCCGCCTCACCTTTATTCAGTTGGAGATACAATTCTTCCAAAAAGGAAAAATGGCATCATTAGTTGTTCTCGAGTTCCGAAATCCAAATTATTTAGATCTCAAAATGGAATACTTCCGCAAAAACGCCGAGACCCTTCTTTTTACTAGCTTCTCTATAATTTTTGAAAGTGTTGGAAGTAGAGATATGAGTCTGCAACTAGAAAGATCTTCGTATCCCCACCCTTAAATAAAAAGATAAAACTTCAGTTCTTTTAAGGTAAGATAGGATTGTTCCTTTGCCGAACGAGTCATTCACAGATGCTGCCATAGCCGCAATAGCAGTATCAGGAAGAACAGGGAAAATTCGCAGCGAAATCCCGTCCTAACCTGATGCATCTTTTTGCATTTCCCGGAATATCTCCTTTTATTGTGTCAAATAAAACGTGTCACAGACCAAAATTTCTCCCAGATAGTCCAGTCCATCCAGATATGAATAGGTCGCCGTTATTAAATTTGGGTTTTACACCACCAATAACTAATAAGGGGATAAGTTTGTGTTCGAGAGATATAATTTAGTTTGTAACCTTTAGAAGAAGTCACTCTATGACGAAACAATTGTTACGGTGTAATAATATAGTGGAAATTAGTACAAACTAGATTTTTATTTCTTTTCCATTCTGTACAGGAACCCAGCAATATGACAATAATATTACAATTCAATGCGTTGTAATATTATTGGAATTAAAAACTTATAAATAATCGAGTTTACACTGTGTTACACCGTGTTCTTTGGTTGTCATCTCGCAGGTTTGTTTATCTTTCTTTTCATTCTCACTCACTCTGACCTTACTCTACACTTTACTTTTACATTTTTTTGTATATTTTTCCCTAAAAGCCAATATTTTCTATAACCACAAGAAATTGTATCAACAAACACGAACAGGCTCATCATAAAAACTGGCTGGATTCCACACGTTTTTGACACTTAGATCTGATAGACGTGCAACGAGGTCACGCTTTTAGCAGCTGAACCACCTCTTGATGGCTTATACAATGAAAAGAAAAGCGCATTGGCACTTAGATCATATAGCTCTGCGTTGGGCTTGGCACATAGGAAATTTTGGTGAAAATATCCGGAATTATGGAATTTTGTCACTCACTTAGCCCTGCTATTCTACACTTAATTATTTGTTTTTCAATCGCAATATATTCTACTCTCTTTTAAATATAAGTTACAAGATACCAAGAAGAACCTTAATATAATTTTCAAAAACAGAGTTTATTTAACTATTCTTTTTTGGGTAGTAAAGTTAGAAGAGTCTCTTATGAAGAAGACGCTAATAATTTAAAGATAAAAGTAATAAAAATAATAGAAAATAGTACCTTCAAAAAAATAAATTTATCGCAAAATAAAAAAACTGTAATAAAATATTCAAGTTCTTACCGGTTACTTATTGACAACAACGGAAAAGATAACAGTAAGAGAGGCTGCAAAAGTTTATAATTTGAGAAAAAAAAACAATGTGCTCAAAACAGATAAAAACAAAACACGAGAAAATGTTCAATCAAAATTAAGAAAATGA
>JAEQML010069662.1:0-17321 GCA_016904865.1 Pissodes strobi | reverse complement strand
GCATATTATTATATAAAATACATCCAAGCATACCCTGTATTATTTTGCAAAGGCAAATAACGAGAGAAAAGAAAACGGACCAAATAAATAATAAAATAATAACAAAAACATTCAACAAATAATGGAATGAATGTGATTGTTTTATGCTCGAAAAGACGTGTCACTTCTTAATAGGTTTAAATACTGAAGCTAGAAAAAAGAAAGAAAAATGGCAATTAAAATATAAATAAAAACAACGAGAAAAAGAGAGATTTAGTTTAGTAAACTATCCTCATCTCTTACGAAGAGTCTTCTACTGCGTAGCAGTGTTGGCTGATCAATTGATTGATTTCAAATTAGGATAAAAATCATGATCATAGTGAACAGTCATTTTTTACATAAAAAAGACAAGAAAAAAACTTTCACAAGCAAACCCTGCAATGAAAACTATTGAAGTTAAAAGTATCAAAACATGTTTAATTTTCTCATAATAACATTAACATAGTTCAACGATTTTTTTTTTAAATTTCTGTTTACTTTTCACTTTCTATTTCTATAACACTATAATAGCAGAGAAGAATGATGCGTCCGACAGGAATTTAAAAATAATAATAATTTTATAATGTATTATATTAAAAACTAAAAAAAAAAGTACAAAAAAATAACGTGAAAGTTGACACTATATTTTTGATTTTTTTACTTAAATCAATACGTCCATAAAGGAGGCCCGGCAATTTTGAATTTTTTCGATTTTTTTTGTCTTGCTGACTTGTGCTAGGTTTGTGCTGCGTTGTGCCGCAATTTAGTTTTAAAATGATGGAAATTCCCTGAAATAGAGCAACTCGTTTTTTTGGAAAAAAGCTAGCAGCGCCATATTATTTTTTAATTTTTTTGTTGTTGTGCTGATTTGTGCCTCTCCTCTTTTTTTGCAAAAAACCTTTATAATAATAATTAAAAAAATGGTTTTATCTTCTAAGAAAGAAACAAAATTCATTGGTAGAAAAAACAGTGTAGAACGAGTGTTAATCTCTGTTTTATTCAGATGAAAGAATGCAAATTCACACTGATCTACGAATTGTATACATTATTCGCTTGCATGTAGGTATTTGTCCAACCGGTGCATACATTTTTAGATGGAAGCTTTTCCCAAAATTCAAGTCATATTGAGTGGCCACCAAGTTCACCTGATTTGACCCCAATAGACTTTTTTCTATGGCCATCTGAAGGCTAAAATGTATGCGAAATCGTATACTTCATGAATGCCGTCAAGTTACACTCGCATGCATGGAGGAAATGGCGGTCATTTCCAGCATTTAATAAACTCATTAGAAAAGTAAGTGACCACTTTTTCCGTATTCACCTTCTTTTAAGAAAAAATTATAAATGAAGAAAGCTAGCTTTGCCAATTTTAGAGGTGAAATTCACCCCATGCACGCGCCACTGATATTTTACTTTTAAAGCTCTCTAGACCCTCATTTTGAAGTCTGATGCTCTTGTGATCAATTATCAACTAAAAAGTTTTTCTTCCCGCAGATTTTGACAAGCTGTCATATCAACGAGGATAATAGCAGCGACTTCAAATCGAAGGGTTAAAAATACAATAAACAAAATGCCCTCCTGAAATTAGTAATTGATGGATCCCAGTGTTTCTCCAGTATACCTACTTGTCACGATTATTGATTTTCCTAAATATTTATATTTTCTACGCAAAAATGACGCTGTGCAATATTATAATATGTAATTTCAAACAAAGGTATGAACAATCGTATTTCTAGCATTATTATTGAAAAAAAATCACAGTTTGGTTGAACTCGATAAAATACGAAACTTTCACCTTTATACGATAGTGCTAAAATAAAATTCAATGTATGGAAATAGCATTGTTTATTTTAGCAGGAAATAACGGTATTTACATTTAACGCTTATACAACAGCAATTTTTGGCAACTTTTGATGAAGTTTGCCGTGAACCGACATATTCCATTTAATTGAAGGATGAAATGTTTAAATTATTTGAAAACTGACAAAACAGAGTGAGACGAGTTCGAACGTATACCTACTGCTTGGTTTTTATTTATTATTATTGTTATAAGTGCGTGTGTTTTAGATATTTTTTACTCCTTTGACTGTTTCGTGTCATAATTCTTTTAAAAATATTCTTGCATATTGATCTTAATTTCATACGAGCTAAGCGTGAATGGAGTCCGGACGACTTTACGGACAGAGGAGTTTCATTATTATTATTATTAGTATTATTATTATTATTATTGTTATTATTTTATTAGAAAGACTAGATTTAAAATTTAATAAAAAATTGTGGAAAATCCATTAATTAAGCAAAAAAAAATTCAATTCCCATAAATTCATCATTTTTAGCAGCTCTAAGCATCGAAACTCGATGGTTTCTATCAAGTTTAAGAAATATTAATGCAACGTTGCCGGATTGGGCATAATACGTAAGATTTTAGTAAATATTTGAAAATGCTTTTTTCACATCTGCAATGCGCTTTGCTTGCTCCGGAAAGCAAACCGACAAAAACTAAGCAAAGTAACCCAAAATAAAATGTTAGGTATTATGTATAAAAAACTATTTCGGGTATTAACTAAAGCAGTTAGCAACGTCGCAAAATTCACGCTCAGGCGCTATTAACCTAACGTGGTATGTGTCAAAACGAATCAACAATATGGCTGTCTGAGAATGTCGTAAATAATTGGATTTTCTTAATTTTTTAGTTTACAAATGTGCTCCCCCGACTGGGAATCCGCGGTGGGCTGGGAGTCAGGAGAATGAAGCTTTTACAATCCCTTATGGACAATACTAAAGCCAAAGCAGTGGCAGAGTGGCAACGCTCGCCACAACCTCAAGGGCAGCAATCGCTGGCCTTAAACCCTCCCATATCCGAGGGTTGGCTCAAACCAAAATCCCGTAGAGGGAAACGAATATGCGGGGCCGAAGCCAAGAGAAGGAGGCTGCGAAGACTGCGGGTGTGTCACCTTCTAAAAGAGACCAAAATCTCTCTAAGAAGGCTGAGGCCCAAAAGTCTTTCAACCCCAAAGGCTGGGCCTTTTAGGAGCCGGCCTCCCTTAAAGGAGGCTGGACACCCTAAGGTCAAAGCACAACCACGAAAGGATGTGCACCCGCAAGGTGTGCCACCTTCCAAAAAACGCAACCGGTCGGGAACCTCCTCGGAATTCACGCCCAAACCTCTCAAGCGGGTTAAAAAGGGCGCTGGACCTGGTGGAGCGATCCCAACAGGATACAAAAAGGCAGCCGTGAGTCACCTCAGGGTTGCCATAATTGACAAGGACAACCCCTACGGAAGAATTCCATCAGAGAAGGAGGCCCTAATTAAAAACCTGCTGACAGAGGAGCTGGACAAAATTTTAATGTCATCCTCTGCCAGCAGTTCGTAGCCGCCAGCGTTTCGCTCGTGGATACACTCCGGTGAAATCATCAGAGTGGTCTGCGAAGACGACGTTACGCTGGCATGGCTCACGGAAGCTACCAGCAAATTGAAGCCCTGGGAGAACGCGACCCTTGCTGTCGTTCACGTTGATCGACTGTCAAGGCAGTATATATTGGCTGCCAAACTAATTTTGTAGTCTTAGTTGCAGTGTACCTCCCTCAGGACTCGGCAATACTGCCTCCGACAAGGGAAATAGAGGGCCTGATAGCACACTGCCAGAACCAGAAATGGGAGGTCATTTTGGGCTGTGACGCTAACGCACACCATGTGACCTGGGGCAACGAAAACAACAATGCTAGAGGTAGATCACTTTATGATTACATTACAGGTAGCAACATTCTCAACAGAGGTATTGCCCCAACCTTTATTAACTCCAGGAGTCAAACCATAATTGATATAACACTTGCCTCGGCGGGCATATCTCAATCAGCCATAAACTGGCATGTCTCTGACAAGGTCACCATGTCAGATCATCGCTGGTTAACATTTAAGCCTAGCTCAATGAAGGCGCCCAGGAAGCTTTTTAGGGATCCCCGAAGGACGGATCGGGGTCAGTTCCTCGTCCGGCTTCGGGAGAACCTACGGGAAGTTGAGGGGAATACGCCTAAAGACAATGATGGCCTGGAAAGTCGTATGCTAGACCTATAGACCGCCATAACAGAAGCTTTTGAAAAATCTTGCCCTCTTGAAGCATCACAACAACAGCCAGGGGAAGCCACAAAATGGTGGGACAAAGAGCTGGGAGAACTCAAGAGGACAACGAGGAAATCTTTTAACAGAGCAAAAAAACTAGAACTCAACCCGACTGGGAGCAATATCGCATCAATCTGCGGGAGTTTAAAAAACTAGTAAGAAAAAAACAGAGGGTGGCCTGGAGGGCCTACTGGGGGGAGATCGAAGAGCACTCACAGACTGCACGGCTCTACAAAGTCCTCGCAAAAGACAAAGTTCGCGACCTAGGTCTAATAACAAGGGAGGACGGCACTAAGCCCGCTAACCTACAAGAGAGTATTGAACTGCTTATGCAGACCCATTTCCCTGGTTCGTCGGTAACAGACGACTGGAACTGGCCAGGCGAGACAAACTTTCAACCTACTGATTTGGACTGGCAAGGTGCCAACCAAATAGTCAGTGAAGACAAAATACGATAGGCAATACTAAGCTCCTCACCCTTCAAATCGCCAGGTGCTGACGCACTTGGTAAAGGTGTTCTGGGCATGCCTAGCGCTGCGCTACATACTAAAGGCATAGAGAGAGAAGTAAGAGTGATGTTCATACCAAAAGCAGGAAGGATGGATTACACTGTCCCCAAAGCCTACCGATCAATCAGCCTAACATCCTTTGTATTTATTGATATTGAAGGTGCGTTTGAAAAAACCACATTTGGAAAAATCAATGCTGCCTTAACAAACAGGGGCGTCCCTCCTGCTGTCAGTGGCTGGATTTTCAACATGCTCTCAAAGAGACGCGTACAAATAAAGGTGGAAGACACTGTAGTGAGAGGCATCGCTGCCAGAGGCTGCCCGCAGGGAGGCGTCCTGTCGTCACTGCTATGGAACCTTGTTTTCGACAGCCTCTTGCATCGCCTCAACTCAGATGGATTCTACACCAATCCATATGCAGACGATTTTACGACACTGCTCAATGGAAAGTTCGAAGGAGTTCTGTGCAATCGAATGCAGAGTGCCCTTCGCTTAGTCGAAGAGTGGTGTAGGGAGCCCTCCCTGTCTGTAAACCCCAGGAAGACGGAGATGGTGCTCTTCACCACAAAAAGGAGGACGGAGCCACTACGGCCTCCGACCCTCCTAAACATACAACTAAATCTTGCATCTGAGGTAAAATACATTGTGGTCTATGCTAAATTAATCTGAAATCTTCACTTAGAACGAAGACTAAAGAAGGCATACATCTCTTATGAACAGTGCCGCATGACCGTGGGTAAAACCTGGGGGATGAAACACAGGGTCGTAATGTGGATCTATACTGCCTATGAGAACAACCCCAACCAGAGCCATGGAAGTAATGTTGTGCCTGCCTCCCCTAGATATTTATCTATGGGAGGTGGCTCTGACTGCATTGCTAAGATTCAAAGTCATTGGTGTGCAACCCAGCATATAATTTGGAGAGACTAGACGTCACCTGTGGGAAGAGGCAGTCGGAAGACTGCCACTACTGCAGGCCAGTGCAGATAGCAACCTTTCAAGTTTGTCTTCGACATTTTATATGATGTACAAATAAAACCAATTGAGCCTATAACCGAAGGTGCGGTTAACATTTTCGTGGATGGTTCAAAAACCCAGGAAGGAGCAGGCTGTTGAATTTACTCCCGAAGCTTGCGAATTGAACTTAAATGGTCTATGGAGGGACACGCATGTATAGTTCAGTCTGAACTTGCTGCAATATCCATAGCCGCAAAAGAGATTGTTCGCAGGAATACTGAGGACAAGACTATTAAAATCTACACGGACAGTAGACAAGCACTACTGGCCTTGAAAAGTTATAAACTTACAACCAGGTCAGTACTAGAATGCCATAATTCACTGGAGGATGTCGCTCGCAAAAACAGAATTTCTGTGTGCTGGATTAAAGGACAGTGCGAAGGTAACAAATCAGCGGATAAATTGGCTAGAAAGGCAGCTGGTTCAAACATTATGGGAGCCGGCCCTTCAAACCTACCTATCGCGACGACGATCCATATGATAAAAAAAAAGATCACCCATGAAGCCTTTAGGGCAAGATGGGACGAAACAACTAACTGTCGACTGGCCAGGGAGCTATTAAGGTACCTTAATGAGTCTGCAGCAAAAGCATACCTGGATATGTCAAGGAAGACCCTACGACTCATGGTAGGGATTCTGACTGGACACTGCCAGCTAAGGAAATATATCCGCACAATGAGATTATGCGAGACACCTCTATGCAGAGGCTGTGAACAGGAGGACGAAACAGTAGAGCAACTGCTCTGCGATTGCGACGCTGTTTCGGAACTAAGGGAATCCATTTTGGGAGAATGATGGCCAACCGTGGCGTTTCTTCCTCGGGCAACATCGCCGCCTTTTTACAACACTAGGTTGGGCGATGGCCTAGATGGATTGGTTGGTCTAGGGAGGAGGCACAGGGGGTCCAATGGGGCTAAGTGCCGTGGCCTTTCAAGGCCTCTCACCATTTTCAGATTCCAGATTCCAGATTAGGTTAATGCACGCCTATAGAAGGTAAAAAAGTGTTAAAATATTATGCTTTTATTGAATTTTTATGAGAAAAGTCATAAAATTTTGAATGAATTCGTTTTTCCGAAAATCTAAATTTTCAAAAGTCTATATTTTAAGGGCATATTTTGAAAACTGATGAAGGCTTAGCGCCAGCCGAAATGTTTGTATGCAAATTATCGATAAACTTAAAATTATATTTTTTCGAGAACCAAGAGTAACACAACACTATAAAATTAGGTAGAATAAACAGATTCATTTCTATGCACCAAAAAATATTTTATTTTGATTCCTATCGCTACCTAAAAAATTAATATTATTGAAAAACTTACTCGAAATCAGAGAATTAGAAAGGAACGTTGCTTGGTGAAAATGGTTTTTCACAATATTAATAACATAATATTGTTTCAAGGCTGATGAATTAAAGTGTCAAAAATACTAAAATGTCAATGTCAAAATGAAAGGCAAATTTAGACGTTGACATTTCAAATAATTAGGGAATGTTCAGTATTTAACTCAATCATCAAACTTCTGCAAACTTGGCTTTACACTGCTGGCATAGATCCAAACAAAATATCAAAAAATTAGAATTATCGGATTTTTTTCCAAAATAATTGGCCAATTAATTAGGTACGCATACACTAGAACGGAAAATATTTTTTTTTTATCGAAAACGGCTCGTTTTAGCGAAAAAACTTCAAGAGTCAACTTAAGTTCAGTTTTGATTAGTGCATTTGGATATGCTACCAAAATTGCGGAAAAGCAGTGGCATACCATATATTTTTAACACATTCTCAGGGTTGCATCAGTGCTATATAAATTTGTTTTAAGTGATTTAATTAACAACAACGCGAAATCTAAAACATTAATTCAAAAAAATGAAAGAAAAAACACGATTTCTATTGCGACATTCATTTCAATTTACTTATTTTCAACTGCGAAATATGCTGCCGAAGTTCCCCGAATATAATTTAGGCCACCCTGCATAGGCATAAAATTAAAAGTAAATTCTGAACGTGTTTTAATAAGAGCAAGGATATAAATAAGTCCTTGCCCTGTTATATCACGGATCCGACCTTAAGATAGTTCTGTTAATTAATGTTTTCGCTGTAATTCCCCCTAAAACATCAGCGTATATTCGTTCTATGACAAAATAATGACGATATAAGTTGTTAAGGTTGCTGTTTAGTTACGGTTAACGACAGATAAGTAAAAAAAATAAACAACTTTCGTTATAAACAATTTTGCTGCCATTTAATGCGGTAAACCCCCATAAAATGATTATCAATTTGAAACTATCGGAAAATGATGAAATGCCCAAATGCGCCCTATAAAGTTTTTTTTCTCCGAAACTGTTCGTTTTAAGAGTCAACTTTTGTTCAGTTTTGGTTAGGGTACTAAAATTGCGAAAAAGCAGTGGCGTACCATATTTTTTTAAAAACATTATCACGGTTGCCATTGGTAAAACAACATAACATTTCAACGTGTTATATACGGGAAACAACGCATTTTCGGACTCAAGTTTATATGATCTTTTTTACTTATTTTTAACTGCGAAGTTAACCGATTTTAATTCGAACCGCCCTATATATTTCCTCCAGCGGCGTTACCATTTAATCTGTTATTTAACAAATAAACTGATTGGCCACTAGGCCACTGCCTTTTTACGAGTATGATTCTTTTTAGATTTATTCATTTAAGATACACAAACGTCATTTCTGGTCTTGTTTGGTAGATTAGTAGATTGGAAAACGAAGATTTTACTTTTTGCAATGTGGTGGAATTTCACCTGTTTGCATTTAGTAGAATTTCAAATGATTTAGACATCGATTGTACAAATTTCCTAGGGTCGCTGCCAGTTTTACTGAGCTTAAGGAAACTTAATGTTTCAGTGGACATTTTTCCAAAAGTCTGGAAAGTGCATACATCAAACAGTTTAGACAATGCTGGCGAAAGATCAATATTTCCTTATCCTTTACTCCAGCGCATTTTTTGATAGCTGCTCTATTCCAATATTCTAGGTCAATATCTTGGATTCTTGAGAAAAACATCTATTTTAAAAATAGGAGTGCTCTGGAGAACTTTTTCTGTAATAAAACGCCCCACTAAGTTATGTAAAATAGATAATAGATCTTCATAGGTGATGTAGAGAACGTAGCCGAAAGTTTGGAGCTTTGTCTGCTCACTCAAAAATGGCGGTTTAAACTTGATTTTCCGTCGAATTCCCGGCTCCGAGACACCATGTGAAAGGGCTGCATTATTTTAGTATTGAAGGAGATATTTCATTTACCACGATTGCATTTGTCTTAATATCATTCAAAATTTTATTTCCTTCAGATATCTCTGCCATTCTAAAAGAGGATCGTACATTTCCATTAAAATTCTTACTTAAAACGTAATTAATTTCCTCGGCATAATTAAGTATATTTCGTAGAAATGCAGCAAACTGGGAAGCTTTTTTAATGGCCAATAAACAACGGAAATCGATATGCGAATGTTCCGCCATTTGTGATAAAGATAAATAATAAAATAACAAAAAGGAGTGCATAAAATTCTATTTTATATCCTTTCCACTGAATCTGAATTGAAGATTAAGCTAATATCGCAATGATGTATTTAAATAATTATTATTAAGCTAATATCGGATCAAATTTCGTCAGAACAGACTGTATTCAAACGGTTCGAATCCTTCATGGAAACGTAGTAAAGTTAACTTCCCTATAGGCGCGAGAGAGAAAGAAACGAAAACTGCATTTGTTTTCCGCGCCCCCTAAAAGTAAAAAGCTAATCACATTTAGTACGTTTACATGGGGCATTCAGATCAATTTGAATCAGCTTTCCCAGATTAAAAGTGCTTGGAAATGGGTGTTGTGCGCGATATGAGTCTTTCATGGTGCATTTTCCTTTGACTGGTTGAAAATTAATGGCAATATTTGAACACACAGTTTTTCTGTATAAAAAGAAATCTTATCTCTATACCATACCTTCAATTAGCGTCTGAAAAGCTTCTTTAATAGCCAATAAGCAACGAAAACCAATATGCGAACGTTCCACCCTTTGCAATAAAGATAAAATAATGAAAAATAAATATATAAAATGCCATCGTGTTCTATTTTATTTACTTCAACGGTTCGAATATTTCATGGAAACGTAGTAACGTGAACTTCCCTATAGGTGCGAGAGAGAAAGAAAGGAAAATTTTCATTTGTTTTCTACAGTCTCTAAAGTAAAAAGCTAATGATATTTAGTACGTTTACATGGGGCCTTCAGTTAAATTTGAATTAGCGTTCCCAGTTTAAAACTGTAACTGTAAATTGTTTATGACATTTTGGGTCAGCGAGTACTTTTGGTAATGAACTATTTTTATTTTAGATTTTACTAGAATTTTTCTCTGCACATAAAGAATCTAGGCATCTTTTTTCTCTCTTCTTACCGTCCTTAATGTTACATTTCTAAGATGTTTGTAATTAACCCAGTCATCATTTAGTTTGGTTCTTTTATACTTTTGCAAAGCACTATCTCTTTGTTTTATAAATACTTTTAAATTGGCTTTTGGTTTAGTTATTCTTGATTTCCGCATGGGAGTATGTCTATCAATAAGAGCCACAATAAGATTATTTAACAAATTAATTTTATTATCAATATTATTCTCATAAATTACGTCATCCTAGTAGGCTATGCATGGAATTTAGGAAGCTATTCACATGAAAGTGCTTATAACATCCAAAACGAATTATTTTTGGCAAAACGGGCGCCTTCGCCACCTTAACATCACAATAAATTAATTTATGATCAGTAATATCCACAGATATTACAAGGGACTTAAGTATCAATGAGAGATCAGTCAGAAAAATTGTTACCCGGGTGGGTTCTTTTATAAATTGTAGAAGATTAAAATTCTCAAAAATAAAAGTTAATGGATTTTGCAAGTTAAGCAAATTAATGTTAACATCACCCATGCAATAGGCTCGAGCGAAATTCACTTTTTCATGATTTGTGGCCACCATACCATAGATGCCTAATTTATCTATTATATGCTCCACTTATCCTTTCAAGAAGCAAAATCTATATAAAAAAATCTAAGAGGAAAAAGCCTATAGATTTCAAAAAATTAAAAACGTACAGGGTGTGCCAACGAGGACTGAACAGGGCCTTATATTTTACCTTTAAAACAAACAAAAATAGCCATTCGATGTATTTTTTTCTACTAAACTCCAAAATTGAACTAAAAACAAAATACTTACGCCATGGATGAACTGTTTTTTAAATGGAACACCCTGTATATTTTTGGACTATTGAGAAATCTAAACACATTTCGTTTATAATATTCTATACTTATCTTTAGCTGTTTACGAAATATTGACAGTTGAAAGTCGGGCATTTTGACAATTTTGACAGGCTCTAAAATCTAAAACGGTTTGCACATTCCTATCTTAGGTTTTCATAAGCTATCGAATGACAGTAACTTTGAACTTAACTTGAGGATAAAATTAACCGGAACTTTCAACCTCCGGTTAAATTCAAGGCCACTAGCAGTCGATAGCTTATGAAAACCTAATATAGGAATGCGCAACCAGTTTCATTTGATCTCGTGCGGTATAGATTTTAGCGCCTGTCAAAGTGTCAAAATGCCCGACTTTCAACTGTCAATATTTCCTATAGCAGCTAAAAATAGGTATAGGATATTAAACACGATTTTTTTTATTTATATTTTTCCACGGGCTATTGCCCAATATAAAGGAAATTTACAAATAATTTAAAAGTTAATCCTAAATCCTAACCTAAGTATCACAAACGTAACCTTTTCTTAAATTACTCAGATAGTTAATAAACAGTAAAAACGGAGTACAAGTGTAACAATAACAACTCAAATATATCGGGACTCAAGATTCTTAAGTCAAGAAGTAACATAGTAGTAGCAAAAAGGAAAGTCCACCTTGTTACAGACAGTCTTTTAGTTCTTTCTTACGAACTTTTTAATTTTGGAAGCAGTCTAATTGGGCTGAATAATTAGTTGCTAGTCTAGCTGATCTAGTCAAAAACGAGTTATGTCCATAGTTAGTGCGATGAGAATTGACTTGAAAAGAATGGTTCAGTCTGGTTTGGCGAGAGGGAACATGAAACCCGATTTTACATGTGAGCTCAGTATGAGAATTAGAGTGCAATAAATTATAGAACATAGTGAGATCTCTGTGCATACGATGAATCTGAAGAGAATTCTCTAATTCTGAGTAAATAACCTTTTCAATGTTTTTATGCTGTCCCTCAAATGCTGTGTACCTCAAAAACTTATGCTGCACTCTTTCAATGGCCAGTATGTGGATATTATAAGAGGGAGACCAAACACAAGAACAATAATCCAAATGTGGTCGCACCAGGGAATAGAATAGTAGTTTGAGAGAATGAACATTTAGGAAATCCTTAGTGCAACGTTTGATAAAGCCCAAAATTTGTAGTGATTTAGGGACCACTGATGATAAGTGATGTGTGTAAGATAAGTGACCGTCAAGCATCACTTCCAGATCTTCTTCTTCTTTTTTTATGTTATAAACGTGATGGATCGGACTTCTTACGCGGCTGAAGATCATGAACTGGCATTTGTCAATATTCAATTCCATTCCACTGAGACAAGCGATCCAAGTCAGATTGAAGTTTGTGGGAATCATCCTGGTTCTGGATTTTCATGTAGAATTTTAGATCAGCAAACATTAAGAAAAGTGCGAACATAAAACAGGATGCAATATCATTTACATAAATATTGAAGAGTAGAGGTCCTAGATGTGAACCTTGTGGAACACCAGATGGTACCTTAATCTCAATGGACTGAAAGCTCTGGATGCGTACAGTCTGTTAGGTATGACATTAACCATTCTAGAAGCTCGCCCTGAATTCCTTTATCTCTCAGTTTCTTGATAAGGATTTTATGGTTTACTCTATCGAAGGCTTTAATGAAATCTGTATGTACAGCATATACATGGGACCCTTTTTCCAATGATTCCAAGAGAAAATCTGTAAAAGTAAGTTTAATTCAGTAGAGCGGTGGGGAAGAAATCCAAACTGTTGGTCAATGTAGCAACCTTTTAAACCAGCAGACAAGTAGTCACAGACTAAACTTTCGAATATCTTGGGAATACAACTCAAGATGCTGATAGGCCTGTAATTCTCGACCCGAGAATTATCACCTGATTTTAGTATGGGAGTTATGAAACTTGATTTCAAATATGATGGAAAAGTTCCAGTTTTAAGGGACATATTAAAAATTGTAATATGAAGCGGTTTAGAAAGTATGAAGCTACAATGTTTAATAAGGTATGGTGAGAGAGAGAGACCATCCGGACCAGATCCTTTGCTCATATTCAAAGTTGATAGCTTTTCATAAATTGATGAGATTGGTATATTAAACTGGGAAAGATTTGTGTCCCCAAAAGGTAACGAATCTTCCAGGACACAGTTTCTGTCACTATACATTCTTGAGAAGTATACTGCAAATAAATTGACAATGTCCTCTCCAACAGAACAACTTACATCACCGAAGTGCATAACCGTCAGTATGGAGATTCTTTCGCTTTTGCTATTAACAAACTTCCAAAAGTTCTTAACATTGTTTCTAAGAGACGATTCAAGTAAAGCTATATAATTCTGGTAACATTGTTTTTTTTAAAGATTTACACTTCGTTCTTAAAATAGAATATTTATTGTAGTCAGAATAAAACCCAGATTTAAGATATTTTTTATATTATGTGTTTTCTTTTCTTCAATTATTATTTCTTTAAGTTCTTGGGAAAACCACATAGGAAATCTCTTAGCTGAATACTTTTTTAAAGGAACAAAAATATCAACTGCTAAGTAAACAATATCATAAAATACATTAACCATATCATTAAGTGATTTGTCATTAAATAACTTGTCCCATTCGAACTGGGATAAAAAATCAATCACTGCATTCACGTCCATTGATTGAAAGTCTCTATAGAAGCCATCGCCTTTGAGACCAGAGTCGTTATAATGAACAGATTCACATTGTATAGACAAGGAGAGTGGTAGATGATAAAGGTCTATTGGCAGTAGAGCATTTTCGGCCTCAACTACCATAATGTCTCTATCTTGCAAAAACACTAAATCATTAAGATTTCTGACCGTGTTTATCTGGAAAAGGTTATGGTAGGAGCATAGATCAGATAGTACCTGAATGGAGTCAATTTCATTTTCGGGCATCCTGCTGAGGGGCTCGCCACTGAAGCTAATTTTTCCTTGGTCCACAGACTGTTGGGTAGGTTAAAGTCACCCAAGACACACAATCTGTGATCAGGATATTATTCAGATAGTCTTTCCAGGTTTTATCCAAATTCTGCATAGTTTTCAAAGGAACACCTAGGTGGGAAGTAAGCTGTGGCAAGAATGAATTTGTTTTTATTAAATTCGATTTCTATAAATAGCTGTTCAATCCATTTGGTTGCTGGTAATATTTTGCTAGTAATCGGTTTACAGACTGCTATCAGAACTCCGCCCCCTCTTGCAAAGCTACTAGTGTCACTGGATCTATCCTTGCGGTATATTAAACATCTGGAGATCTGCACTGTCTATGTCATTCGTCAACCATGTTTCACTGAAAGCTAGGATATCATATTGACAGTATGAAGCATTTTCAAAAGGAAGTTGAAGCTTTGTGCGCAGGCCTCTAACAACCTGGAAATATATCAACATAGACGAAGTGATAGATGAATTGTTTTGGAAAGACCTATTCAGTTTTTTTTAACGAGTTTAGGAGTACCAATCACATACCGTATAGAATAATGTCAGATTCACCATTTCGCGGTCTCTCCTTCAGCTCGTTCTTAAGAGCATTTACTTCAGTACGCTGCTCTGTTGTAATGTCAGTCTCTAAGAATATTTTTAGGCTTCGGTCTATCCTACTTTTGCTTTTCGACACCTTGTGCACCATTTCAGCAGACTCGAGTGCCAGCAGCAAAGACTAATGGTCATTCTTGTTACACTTTCCAATTCTCATTGCACCGACAACATTATTTATGGGTGAACCAACAAGATCTGTTAATAAACTCTGTGCTCTAGACAAATCATCCACTCCATTGTCCTCAGGAACGTTAAACAACATCAAATTACAGGACTTCATCTGCCTCTCTGACACCTCACGAAGGACCTTGCCATGGACAACCGCTGCGCTGTATCTACTTTCACCAGCTTTTATAGAAGTGGTTTCTTTAATGATGCTAAGATCCCTTTTTATGTCTCAAAGCTGGTCTTTAAGGTCTTAACTTCAACGCTCATCACACGTATTTGTTCCTCAAATTCATCTATTCTGTGAGTGCTGGCAATTTTAACTTCACTTAATGTATTTTCTAGGGCAGTGACGCCATTGTTTAGACTAAGTGCATCTTTAATCCCTAGTATGCAACCACTGCACAGGTAAGGAATGGTTCGAGTAGACAACACCAGGCACCTTAGCTCAATGGAATTAATACCAATACAACCCCTGCATAATACCTTCCTGCAAAAGTCACAGTGGTAGCCAAATACCTCTCCTGTATTCTTTGGCTCCTTAAAAACGCAGTCTGTACAACACTTGTAGCATGAGGCAGGCATTTTGAGGTTATATTTTGATTTCTCACAATATTTTCGCGGAAAACTAAAACAGTGCGATTCTTATATTGATATTGATAAATTAGATGACAAACCAACGTTTCACAACTAACAGAAACAATTTTTGATGAGAAACTCAAGAAAAACAGTGATTTTAAAAATTCAGAAAAGTAAACAAACAAACAGGAAATATGTTTAGATTTCTCTAGAGAGTCTAAAATGTAGTAATATACAGAGTATTCCGTTTAAAAACAGTTCATCCATGGCGTAAGTGTTTTGTTTTTGGTTCCATTTTCAAATTTAGCAGAAGAAAATACATCGAATGGCTATTTTGGTTTGTTTTAAAAATACAGCGATGGTCAAAAATGAGCCCCCGTGCCGTCCTCGATGGAACACCCTGTACATGGCGTTTCAATTTAAAGTAAAACAAGCTAAGATAACCATTATTATTTTAGTTTCCCTCGTAGGCAATCGGCAAAAAAAAGATTAGCAAGGATGCCACCGATCTTGACCTGAAACCTGAAACGATTAACGTTTCGAACTAGCCACTCGTGTAATGACTCTGGTCGACCACCTTTGAAGTGATTCCCCTAAAATTAAGACATACTCATCGTTGTTGAATTATTAACGCATCATCATTACACAACATGTTTTTTTTACTTAACCTGAAGTATTTGAAGAGCGTCGTAACCGCCGGAAAATTAAGCTAAATTATTTACCCATTTTCGTTCATTTCTTTGATTGTTATGGTAATAATTGCTTTAAGGGGATTTTTATGCGCGAATATGTTTTAATAATAAAAAAAATCTGATAATATAATATAATGTTATTCCTGCGTATGAATACTAATACTCATTATTATTAAGGTGTTAATATTTAAAATGTTTATGCAAGAAACGGGATATAATTTCTTGAATTATTTTCTACAAATTTAATTCCAAATAAAATAAAGAGAATTTAAAGAACTAGGTATATTTAGCTCAATAAGTGCATTCATATTCAACACAAAATGCTCTATATTTCCGAAGGGAATCCTGCCCATCGTCATGTAGAAAAATTATAAAAATTGACATTTTGTGTTGATATTGGCAACGTCAGACTATTACTCTGTCCGTATTTTTTTAATATTAAGTTTCCTAAATTGACTGTTTGCATTTTATGCTAGATTCGCAGGTATCAACATCCAGATATTCAATAATTATTTATCTCATTATCCACTTAAAATTGGTACATAGTTTGAGTATGTCGTAAAAATTTAGGTTTTGTGTTAACATTGGCAACGTCCGACTATTATTCTGATCGTATTTTTTTAACATTAAGTTTCCAAAATTGACTGTGCATTGCATGCTAGATTCACACGTATCAACATCCAGATATTCAATTATTTATCTCATTATCCGCTTAAAAGTATGTCGTAAAAATTTAGATTTTGTGTTAACATTGGCAACGTCGGACTATTATTCTGATCGTATTTTTTTAACATTAAGTTTCCAAAATTGACTGTTTGCATTGCTTGTTAGATTCGCACGTATCAACATCCAGTTATTCAATTATTTATCTCATTATCCGCTTAAAATTGGTACATATTTTTAGTATGTGGTAAAAATATAGATTTTATGTTAACATTGGCAACGTTGGACTATTATTTTGATCGTATTTTTTTTGATATTAAGTTTCCTAAATTGACTGTTTGCATCGCATGCTAGATTTGCACGTCTCAACAGTGGCGTACCGACACTCAAATATTCAATTATTTAGTTAATTGTCCGTTTTTAATTAGTTTTCTATATTCGATGCTTATTTGCTTTGTCTGATATAATATCATAAACATTCACCAAACACCCTATATCTTTGGCATTTAAAATTTATTAATATCTTTTCAAATATGTGTGAGATAAAAATTGGACCAAAATCATTCCCAATTATTCGGTGAATTACCGATGATATAATCGAGAACTTATTTTGTCCCGCAAATTGCGATGATTATTCTATAATTTATGGCAAATTAATATCGACACAACATAAAAAAAAAAACGTTATAAATATACTTCCTATGTTAATCTCGCGGATGC
>JAEQML010069661.1:0-17323 GCA_016904865.1 Pissodes strobi | reverse complement strand
TATACCGGGTGTTGCATCGGAAAACCATCCATAGGAAATCCCATGCAAATTTTAATACCTCCTAATATTATCTCCCCTATTCATTTTAGAGCAAACTTGTATTAGACTTTTTTGAAGGTCCTTGCACGATACACCTAAACACGGTATGTCAGCTTCCAAAAAATGACAGTTCGTATACTACGTCACGTGTGGAATTTATATGTAAAATACAGGGAAAGTCTGCAACACACTTGATGTCACGTTTTTAATTTTTCGAACGGCTGACATACCGTGTTAGGTGTATCGTGGGTCCTTGTATGGTAGACTCCCATGTAAAATATGAATAATTTTCATTTAGCGAATTAAGAGATATTTTGAAAAATGTTTCCTAAAATTTGTGGTACAAAAATGCGATCCTGATAATTTTCTCAATTAAACCACCAGCAGATGTCCAGTTATAATAACTGACAAACGATTTCATATTTTATAGTAACTATTTGTCTTTATTTGTTAAAAATGCTCTACACAACAGAAGATAAAGTAACCATGATTAAATGGTACTATTCCGGTAACAGTTTTCGGGCAATAGCCGATATGTTTGTCGTGAATTATCCTGATAGACCTGTACCCAGCAAGTCAACAGTGCGTACTGTTGTTCAACGTTTCGAGAAAGAAGGCACTTGTTCAACGTTTCGAGAAAGAAGGCACTGTAATTCATAATTCCAACTGCTCGAGACCGATTGCCGGAGCCGAAGAGCAGGAAAATAACGCGGATTTGGAAATCCTTCATGTCGAGGAGAATAGTGGCCTTAGCACCAGATGTCTTGGTGAAGTTGTGGATAAGTGTCACACCACAGTGTGGCGTAAACTGAGAAAATATAAATATCACCCCTACAAGTATCAAAAACATCAGGAATTACGAGACGGAGATGAGTTTCGAAGAGCTGAATTTTGGGTGACTGTAAACATTATAAACCCACACATTTTACGCTATTTTGATATTCTTTGGGAGGATTATCGTAGATTGGACACTTTTGCAATTAACTAACCATGGGAGAATCCATTTTTTTATAAAAAAATCATTAAAAACTTGTAAAAAACCGGTATAAATACTACTACTTTCCACTCCGGACTTTCAATTTATTATTTTGTTTTTATTGAAATCGCGCAGACGTCGCAGGGCAGGTTTGTAGACACCGCTGTGTTGCCACATTTATTCTTTAATTCTATATGATTTTAACTTAAAAGGGTATATTTTATTTCTCCGTTTGACAATTTTATGTTAGTCAATACATCAAAATTACAGCAAATAATGTAAAAATAAAGAACAAAATTCAAAATAAAACAGTTACGGGAATAGTGGGCGCGCGCACACTTGGGTTCTTTTGTGTATTTATGGATTAATCACGGGTCTCTAGTTCATTAGCGTCTTGCCGCTGTGGGAAGCCTGATCCTCGTCAATGTTGTTTACACATATTTTCACTTCACGCGTTTGTATAAAACGTTTCGAGAAAAGGAGGGCTGTGAGAATTTGGCTGAAGTGGCGAAGCTCGCGTCTCTAGAGCGCAAAGTAATTGGTTCGACGCCCGGTCATGCAAGTTTTTTTTATTATATTAATTAGTTTTTTGATATGCCTTGGGTTAGTTTTGGTTAGTCTGGGTTAGTTTGATATAGTGAAGACAAGCGCGCGTCGCGCTTGTCTTTACTTTGATTAATTAGGGTGAGTCTCGGTTAGTTTGGGTTAGTTTTGGTTAGTCTGGCTTAGTTTTGGAGAGTACGGGCTAGTTTTGGTTAGTATGGATTAGTTTGAAATAGTGCTATTTACTTTGGTTAATTAGGGTGAGTCTCGGTTAGCTTGGGTTATTCTGGGTTAGTTTTGGAGAGTATGGGCTAGTTTTGGTTGGTATGGGTTAGTTTGAAGTAGTGGTTTGGTTAATTAGGATGTCTTGGTTAGTTTGGGTTAGTTTTGGTTAGTCTGGGCTACTTTACTTTAGTTAATTAGGGTGAGTCTCGTTTAGTTTGGGTTAGTCTGGGTTAGTTTTGGTTAGTCTGGGAGAGTATGGGATGGATGACAGGAAATGAGAATTGGGGGGAAAAAGTTAATACATTAACAATAGCTGGGGTAAAGAAGTTCGAGGATTTCTTAAAGATCAAGAACCTGAGGTGGGACCAAGGATGTTACCAAAACGTCGAATCTACAGTAGGAAATACATTGTACGCCGCGGAAAAACCCGTTCTTATCATAAGTGAAGCTACAGATCCAGAAATGAATTTATCAATACAAAGAGCTTTTAGAAATCGATATGAAGATCTAAAGGAAATGGATGGTGACCATGAGTCACTAGAAACTACATCTAGAAGGAAGACTAAGGAAGGATGGAAGAAAAACTGCAAGCAAATAGTGAAAATTACTTGCAAGAACATTGAAAACTTGTGGGAAAACTTGGAGAAAGTTAAAGACCATGCGATAAACGCAGAACTAAAAAATATAGTAACCCATAGGATTAACAGAGTGGACGAAATCAGTTTGAAAAGAATGCTCCAAGTAGTCTTCAATAACACGGACATTAATGTGAACTTATATACCTTGGATACATGCAGCACCCGCCAAGAGAGCACGCAAAAGGTACAAATAACCTCTGAACGTAATACCGACGCTATCATAGTAAGCAAGCGGGATACGAATTACGATCAACTATTGGGAGAGATTAAAGGAAAGCTGAATCAGATGGAAGAATTGAAAGCAATTAGACAAATTAGAAGTACAAAAGAAGGCTCGCTCCTAATAATCATGGATAAAGAAGGTCACAAAGCCGAGGAAGTGAAGAAAAGGATTGTAGATGCGATAGGAGACTTCAAGATTGGTTGGCGAACAAAAGGGAAAACCAAAATTATTGTATCTCAAGGGTCTGGATGCCCTTACAACAACGAAGGAGGTCATGGAAGGGATAGAGGTAGTAAGCCCCGGGTCGGCAAACGAAATTAAGGTCAGCGAACCGCGACCCAAATGGTTGCTATAGTAGCGGAAGAAACCATAGCAGGAAAGCTACTAAACCAGAAATATCTACGAATTGGAATGATAAGAGCCACAGTGGAAGAAATAATAGAGGTAAAAAGTGTTATAGATGTTGGGATTTCGGACATGTGGCAGCGAACTGTGAAGAAGAAGACCGTGGGAACTGTTGTTACAAATGCGGGGATGGAGACCATAAGGCAATTGATTGCAAAAATGAAGAGTTTTGTCCGTTATGTAGAGAGAAGGGACATAAAGCAGGAGGCGGTAGATGTTCCAGATTCAGAGAAGCAAGAAATAGGGCAAGGGTACAAAGTTACGGAAGCGGTAAAGAAAGAAGCACATCTCCCCTACCATTGACAAACAACCAATACAATCCAAGAAAGCGGAAACATAAACATCAGGGTGCAAAACAAAGCAAATAAGGCAAATAAGCAAATAAAGGTATTACAATTAAACTTTAATAGAAGCACAGCAGCGCACGAAATGGCAGAAAAATTCATAGAGGAAACTGGCACTGACATAGTTGTTGGACAAGAACCAAATCTAAAATGGAACAACAAACAGTTTTGTGATCTGCGCTGCGACTGCTTTATAAATGTCGACACAAACTTAAAAGTTATCAGATAGCAAGGAGGAGAGGGATATGTTTGTGTGGAATTGGAAAAGTTTATGGTTATATCCACGTACTTCTCGCCTAATAGAGAAGTGACCGATTTTCTGGCCCTGATGAATAATTTGGAGGAGCTGTTCAGAAACTCTACAAAGGAAATTATAATGGGAGGCGATCTTAATGCGAAGACGAATATATTTTGTTCTAAAACGAAAAATCAGAGCGGAGACATCTTGACCGATTGGATAGCCGCTAGAAATCTAATAATAATCAATGAGGGAAATGTACCAACTTTTTCGGGGGCATGGGAAGTTCAATTATTGATATTACTTTAGTAACTGCCAAAATCTCTAAGGATATTATAGAATGGAAAGTCAACTGGGAATGGGAAAATTTCAGCGATCACAACACAATTACATATAAAATCCAGAAAAAACAGACCAATGAGAAGTGTTTTAATGAACATGCTTTTATAGGGTGGAAGACCAACGTAAATTCATGGAGAAAGTTTGCAGTAGAAGCGCAGAATATATTTCTTGGTATGAAAGAGGTGGGATCCTATATCTCTAATAAATTTGATTACAGAAAAATGTAACAAAACTTTTAAAAGAGTAGCCAAGCACCCGACACGCGCTCCAGTTTACTGGTGGAATGAGAAAATAGCCGCAATGCGGGCAGAATGCAGCAGACTTAGGAGATTGCTGACTAGAGCCCGAAGACAATCTGAAAAATCAATAGAAACAGAACAATTAAGCTTGAAACACAAAGAGGCAAAAAGGGTCTTGAAAAGGGAAATTAGGAAAAGTAAGATCGAAAAGTGGGAGAAATTATGTCACGAGTTGAATGAAGACATTTGGGGTAAGGCGTATCAAATCGTTACCAAAAAATTAAAATCGAGACCCAGAAGCAACATGGACGAACAAACCGTGAGCCAACAAGTTGAAAAGCTATTTCCAAAAAGAGAAAGGATAATATGGAATTTGAAACAACTATCCGTGGAGAAAATTCCGGGTTTAGAAGAACATGAGCTAATAGATGCAATTGTGCAGCTAAAGCTGAAGAAGGCCCTCGGGCCGGACAGAATAACCCCAGAAATTTTAACAACCTGTGCAAGATACCACACAAAAAATTTTCAGAATATCTTCAATACATGCTTGCGTAAGGCCGATTTCGCAGCCATATGGAAGAAGGCTCGTCTAGTTTTAATTGAGAAGCCGAAAAAAGAAGGAACGATTCTACCCACGTACAGGCCTATAAGTCTAATAGACGCTACTGGAAAGCTGCTCGAATTAATTATCAGGAATAGACTTCAAAAGGAATTAGACGATAAAAAACTGATCCATGAGGCCCAATACGGCTACATCAAAGGACGTCCAACAGTACACGCTTTAAGCCACATTCAACAAATATGTGAGAATATCAAAACAAAGGCGGTTAAAAATCAAGAATTTTGTGCCATGATACTGTTGGATATCGACAATGCATTCAACTACGCACCCTGGGATGGTATAATGAAAGCAATATAAGCAAATATCTACAGAACATCCTGGCATCATATCTCACTGATGGAAGCATCATTACAGAACACGGTAAAATATGGGAGGTTAGCTGCGGTGTACCACAGGATTCAATTCTCGGACCAACGTTATGAAATTTATTTTACGATAAAATTCTGCGCACAGAAACAGAGAAAGGTGTGGATTTGATTGCGTACGCGGGTGATCTGGCGATTATAATAAGGGCAAAAAATAGGGAACTGTTAGTCAGCAAAGCACAGTACGCGACGGAAAGAATAACACATTTATTAGAGGAGATGAAACTCAAAGTCGCCACCAAGAAAACGGAGATGGTTGTCCTCGAGGGAAGAAGGAATATCAAACAATTGGAAATAAACTGTAACGGAGTGAATATAACGAGCAGTGACGTAGTAAGATATTTGGGAGTTTATTTACATAAGGATCTCAGGATGACTGCACATGTAAATAAAATCACGGATAAAGCGCAGCAAATGATAAACATCCTGATGAGAATAATGCCGAAAGTGGGGGGACCTAAAAGCAGCAAGCGAAAACTTCTAAAATGTGCTGTAACTTCGGCGATACTTTACGCCGCACCAATTTGGATCAAAGCGTTAAGACACGAAAGTTATCGCAAAAAGTTGGGAAGGATCAATAGATGATTGGCGATTGGCATAACAGCGGCCTATAGAACGGTTCCCACCGAGGCAATCCAGGCGATAGCAGGCTTGCTTCCTATCGATTTGGCTGCCCAAGAAAGAAAATAAATACACAAAAGAACACGAACTAAAGAAAATGTAACCATGGAGATACTAGAGTCATGGCAAGTGAGGTGGATTAACTACGACGGATGGACTAAACATTTTATTCAAGATGTCCGAAGTTGGTCAAATAGAAAATGGGGCGAAATTGACCAACACATAACTCAAAAATTGACTGGGCATGGGGTGTTTGGCAGTTATTTATGGAAAATTAAAAAACAAGATACGGAGGAGTGTTGGTTTTGTTGTTGCGAGCGGGATGATGCAGAGCACACGACCTTTCATTGCCATAAATTCATAGAAGAACGGAACGAGGAAAACCTGTTGGTAGGGGAAAACATCGGCAAAAACAACGTAGCACGAATAATGCTAAGCAGCGGAAAAAACTGGCTTGATGTCTGTAATATGTTTAGGAGCATTATGGAAGGGAAAAGAATTGATGAGAAAAGAAGGTGTTTGGAACAAGGAGGGTCAGATTTACTAATTATTAGTGACAATGAAAGAACAGTGGCAATAGGATGACCAAATGTTCATTTATTATTTCTTTTTCGCTGAAGTAATGCCTAACGGCGGTTCCAGGAAGGAGGGCGCGTGCGCAAGCCCCTTCAGCAGAGTTTTTTAGTGGGTCGGCAACAAAATCGCCAACCCCACAGTACTTGGTGAGGGCTCAACAACAACGTGCTCGCAGTCTCTAATTATTTGCAGATTATTCTTCACTATATAAAAAAAAGGAGAGTATGGGGGGCTAGTTTTGATTAGTCTGGGTTAGTTTTAAAAAAATTAGGGTGAGTCTCGGTTAGTTTGAGTTTATTTTGGTTAGTTTGAGTTAGTCTGGGTTAGTTTTGGTTAGTCAGAGTTAGTTTTGGAGAGTATGGGCTAGTTTTGGTTAGTCAGGGTTAGTTTGAAATCATGAAGAGACAATCGCGCTTGTGTCTTTACATTGGTTAAATAGGGAGAGTCTCGGTTAGTTTCGGTTAGTCTGGGTTGGTTTTGGTTAGTTTTGGTTACTTTGGATTAGTGTCGGTTAGTTTGGGTTAGCTGTGGGAGTTTTCGCGTTAAAGTGTATTACTAAACAGCCTAATTTGTGACTTTTTCAATTTTTCCCGTCAAAATTGCTCTGCCCAATATGTAACGTGTCACAAAACAGTTAATTAGATAGTATTACATACCACACAAAAAAATTTGTAAAATTCAAAAAGTGCGCAAAGCAAACATTTACCGTTTGTATTTTAGTTAGTTTTGGTTACTTGTGATTTTTTGTATTTGTTAACAATTATGGTGTTACATAGATTATGATATATATTTCAGTTTGGCAACACTGCAAACATTTCGCGTAATTTCTTTATTCTGTCAATAACCTTATTATAAAGTATTATACAGTTTTCGTATTGAAAGTAGTGAATATTAGAAGGAAAATAATTATTGTAAGGTCAAGTTTTCCAAGCAAATTTTACTTTTAATCTATTCTATCGTTCTGATCGAAACGAATAATCCTGTTTACAGTTTTGCAGATGACAGTACCCTTGTATCCCACTGTAGATCAGAAAAACCCTTACCAGCGACAGAGACTCATCACCGCAGACAGGAGTAGATTACAACAATTAATCAAATCTGGAGAAGGTTCAAACTTGGGGCGACCGAAATTTGGTCCAGTTCAATGCAGCAAAGACCCAAGCAGCCAGGTTTACCAAGAGGGCCAACACAGCGGGCCCTGACATCATTATGGCAGGATCGACCATTCCTTCATCCTCGTCAATCGGACTGCTGGGTGCCTCGGTCAACAGCAATATGTCCTGGCATGACCGCGTTGCTAACATCGCAAAATCAGCCTCCCAGAAGCTTGGTGCGCTTTTTCGCAACAAAAAACTCTATACTCCGCAGCAGTTGCTCTTGCTCTACAAAGCGCAAATAAGACCGTGCTTAGAGTATTGCTCACATATCTGGGGTGCCGCAAAGCACACCCTAAAGCTGCTGGATTCCATTCAGAAGAGAGCTGTGCGTTTCGTCGGCGACCCGGAGTTGACCCGGAATCTGGATAGTCTGGAACACCGCAGACATGTGGCCGAGATGTCAGATGTTTTAAAGATAATTTTACGGCAGATGTTCCCAGGATTTGGCCCGCCTCATACCGTCCCTGGCAACTCCTGTCAGACAGTCATGACAGACGGCAAGAACGCACCAGTTCGTCGTACAACTTGAAACACCTAGAACATCGCTTTACAAGAACTCCTTTGTCTGGCGCGCTGCATCACTGTGAAACTCGCTCCCGGGACATCTGTTCCCCACTGGTTACAACCTACAACTGTTCAAGAACCGTGTCAATCGACATCTTCGCACACACACCGCTCGTCGAGCGTCATAGGATCTCCCTTTAATGTGTGTGCCACTGCCATAGAAAAAAAAAGACAGCATAAGCTATGGATTGAAATTGAAAAAACACTGAAATGGTTGAGTTTATAATATTAACAGGACCCTTTTTTTTAATGTAATGCAAAGGGCCAATAATAACCGAAGTTTTTTGCGCAATATCTGTTTTACGGATGAGTGTACGTTTACGCTGAACAATGAACCTAATTCTCAAAACCTCAGGTATTGGAGCAAAACAGATCAACACCGCTTTGTTGAAACAAGGACACAATATCCCCAAAAGATTAATTTGTGGGCGGGTATTCTGGGACATCATATTATTGGACCATTTTTTTGGAAGGAAACTAGACTGGGGAATCTTTTCTCGAATTACTACAAAATTACATTGGGCCAGCACTGGCAGAAGTTGCTTCGGAAAATGAAGAGATTTGGTTTCAGATGGATGGTTGTCCTGCACACAATACACTAGCAGTTCGTGAATACCTGCAGAACGCCTTCAATGGGCACGTAATCGGACCAAATCACACCATTGGTTGGCCAGCCAGATCGCCCGATCTTTCTATGAACGACTTCTTCTTGTGGGGACACCTGACAAGTCGCATTTACAAAGAAAGCCGTTACCAAGACTTGGAACAATTAAAAATATAATTTCTGCGGTTTGTGCACAAATTTCCCCTCAACAGCTTAGCAACTCAAGAATGAAATTTTATGACCGTCTAGGGTACTGTTTAGCAGTAAATGGGGGATTGTTTGAACACCTGATTCAGTAGAATAAGCAAATTGTATTTAATTATTGTTGCTATTTCTTTGTTTTTATTGTTTAGGATGATTAAAGTTCCTTTTTCTGCTATTGTGTAGAACATTTTTAATAAATAAAGACAAATAGTTACTATAAAATATGAAATCGTTTGTCAGTTATTATAATTTGACATCTGCTGGTGGTTTAATTGAGAAAATTATCAGGATCGCATTTTTATACCACAAATTTTAGGAAACATTTTTCAAAATACCTCTAATTCGCTAAATGAAAATTATTCATATTTTACATGGGAGTCTACCATACAAAGACCTTCAAAAAAGTCTAATACAAGTTTGCTCTAAAATGAATAGGGGAGATAATATTAGGAGGTGTTAAAATTTGCATGGGATTTCCTATGGACGGTTTTCTCGTGCAACACTCGGTAAATATATATATATATATATATATAATATATATGTATGTAGGTTCACCTTGCGTCGCCAGTGGAATAACCTTGTAGGCTTCAGCAAGGATCCAAAAGTTGGGGATCCTTGTATGTCGGCGTTAATTAAACCAAAATGATGTAAAATCGGAAAAGTTAACTAGCGCCCGTATACTTCAAAAAGAGACGAGAAAATCGTGGTTTTAGCGGATTTTTTTTACCACGGACGGGTTCACTTCACCACTATGGTTTCCAAAATTACAGAAAGCTGTTCTTGCTGAAGCCTAAGAACCAGTACAAATATCAGAAACCATTACGCAAATAAAATATAGAAAAGTCTAAAAGAAACTGGTAATTTTATATGTCATTACCGATATAAGCCTCGGAAAGTCTCTGCATTTAGTTTACTAATATTTCATTATTCTTAGGTTGATATTGATCCCAGGGTAGAGTCATCTTGGGTTGTAGGTGGTATGAATCCAAATAAGAATGTTAAACGGATAAGGAAAGGAAAAGAGTTCATGAAAGAGTTTGAAAATGATCCAATAGACAGAACGATGTGTTATATAGGATCGCCAAGTTTAACAATAAGGTAGTAAATATATTTTCCTATAGTCCTATTTTCAATTAAGTTTAGTAATACTTTTTTGGCATGTTTCCTCGAAACCTGATTTCAAAATTTCGAATCAGTTTATTTACTTCATAATTGTGATTCGCTTACCTAGATGTTATTATTATATGTCTATATTAAAAAAGATAACATTTTCTCAATTTATAATTTTTAAAACTATTTTCTAAATCACAAAGAGAACTTACTTATTATACAATTCACTTTAGATAGGGAAAAACAACTTTCATTCCTTGATGAACTTATTAAAAAAGACTTGCATAGTTTTTTAACAAAAATATACAACATTTCAACATAGAAAATAGATATCTAAGAAAATTTTTAATTAATAGTTGAGGTATAGATCGATCGATATACAAACATATTTTATAGAATTTTAGACCTATTACAGACGTCTTCATTCGTTTTGCGCGCTATTTATATCCAGTCGAACATAAATCGAGAATATTCCGGAAGCGACCGTCATTTCGCTATTATTCTTCGTCTTGGTCCATGATACAAAGAATAACAGGTATGAAATTCCCGAGTGCCCAATTCGGTCGAGTTCGCGCATTACGTCACAATGAGAGTTATTTGAAATAGTTGCCGTAAGAACTGTTATATCGATTACATTTAATTGACCATTATTAGACATTTGAATAAAAATGCTATTAATATATCACTGTTTTGGGTTTATTTAGGTTACTGAAAGGTATTTTATTATTTTGATTTGTTAAGAAACTAAATAAATAATCAATATGCATCAAAATTGAGAAATAATGTTCAATATATGGAATGCACATATAAGAGATAGCATGCTTAGAAATTTTATAAATAAGAAACAAACTTTAGCAACAAAGATTTTATCAAAAGAAATTTATAGAATAATTTAAAATCTTGTTAATTGACATTTCAGCAGAGTTGCTACTATATACACTTTATTATAGATGATTATAGCAGGGAACATAAAGAAATATTAGGTATTATAATAGATATATAGTTGATATTATAAGGGAAGGTATAGTGGATTGGTTTTGTTTCACAGATGGAAAGATCTACTTATTTATCTTCTCATATCGGAATTGTATTTATTTAAAAATGACAAAAAAATAAAACAAGGCTTTTTAGACAAACTTTTTATTTATTTTTTTATAACATTTATTTAATACAACTCAATATTATAATACAATAAATACATAAATCCCTAATCAGTGCTTTAAGCTCTGGCCTCGAACATACTAATTACACCTTTTGTGTCGGAGAGATTCTAACTAATATTTAGATACCACTTAAATAGTTTTATAAAAGCATTATAATTTATTTATTTATTTAGTCTTGTATCAACAAGTTTTACAAAGCCAATAATAGATACAATCAAACTAAAAACTAAACCTACAAACTAGAAACATATCCTTATATCTATTTCTCCTTTTATTTGTTTTTTAAACAATTCAACTGAAATACAATACTACAATACCTATTAAAATTATTACACAGCCTTATCAATGGAGAATCTTTATAAAGATTAGTTCTAGGTGCATACATAAATAACAAATCTGTACATCTCGTATTTGCCTGACCAACTCTAAAAAGGATTTTTTATTAAAACTCCTTACTATCAATGTAAACATTTATCAATTTATAAAGAAAATAATTAATAGTATTTCTAATGTTTTCCAGTACTCTATTGTACGATTTACATGCTTGCACATACGTGTTATTTAGGCCTATATTTGTATTAGTCATTATTTTGTAAATGTTATTTTGGGACCTACTTAGTGTTATATTTACGTATATCACAACAACAATGTTAATATTAGAAATTTGTTTTGTCACTATTGATATTGATTTATTGTAAAACTAGTTCAGATACAACTTTAGGTCATCATTTACAAGCCTATTTAATGCATTAACTATCCCACCTGTGTATACCAAAGCTTTATCAACAACAAAAGTAAAGTACCGCGCCATAAGTCCTGCACATTTTAAATTAAATACATATAGTGAAAAGAATAATGGCCCCAGAACCAAGCCCTGCGGCACACCACAATCACTGGGTAAAATATCAGTACTGAAGCCTTTCGCAGATCTACAAAAACAGTTACAAATAATTGTTTATTATCCAATGTTCTATATATGTAATCCACAAAATCCATTGTTGCACTAGCACTGAGCAATGATATCTTCCACAAACTTCTTCGATTCTCTCTTCGAAAGCCTCTCCTGTCTTTACCTGGTTTACAGATAAATCTTTTGATTTTGGCAGATGAAGAGAAGATACTGCATTGCGCTTTAGACTGGGTCCTTTTTTGGATTCGTAATGCAACAATTCATGTTGCAAATTTATTTCATGGTCTTTTGACTTGAAATATTTTGAACAAATTCTCGAGGTTTTAGTGTTAAAATGGTCTTTACGGCAACAAGCAGTAACCCACGGTTTTTCAACAATATTGTCTTTGGGAGAAGCATGAAATCTTACAGATTTGTCAGCACGTTTTGTCTGATTGTCACTCACACAACAAGCTACAGCACAACGCATTTTTAATATGTGTAGTTTATAACTAACCTTAAAAATGCTAAAAATCACAAATTAATGTTGTCTTAATCACTTGCTCAATAATTAATTGTTTATTATACCTCATATAGCTTTTAAAACAACAAAATAAGTTACTATTGTCCACACAAAGTCACTATTACTAAAGTCACACTAACTAATAGTTCAAAATAGTTTTAATAACCTGATTTGTTTTAAGTTTTTTTACACTAAAGAGTCTCCAAATTCAACTTAAATGTCACAAATCTCATAAAATGCTGACAAAACACCACAAAATACACGGCAAAATAAACAAAGCTTAAAATATCATGAAAGTCCCCTTGTAAACCGGTGGATTTTAATGGCGGCAACTCTCATTGTGACGTCGACAGGAGCGAGTCAGCTGATAGTGGCGTGCGCAATATCATACCTGTTATTCTTTGTATCATGGTCTTGGTCGCACTATGCTTCGAGAAAATAACAGAACTTCAGGAATGTTCTAGCTGTTTGATTAAAAATTCTCCATACCATAATTTTGTTGGTAGTAGGCATTATTGTCGTATTGAAAAAATGTATTTACACAAAATAATGTATAACACAAAATTTTAAAGTTACTTTTTAACTCGAAATGTAATTACCAACGCCAACGTTTAAAAAAAAACATTCGTAGAATGAGGCAGAGAAACTTCAGGACATTATTACCTTCGCGTTTCAAGCAATAATAGTGTATGTCTAAACCTTGGTTAATAATACTATTATTCAACAAATAAATAGCCCTTTATATGTACAAAATTAATATCAATTTTAGCGTATTGACATAATTAGAAGAAAAATAATGATTACGGTTAGTTGGGTAACTTTTCATTCAAAAAATTTTCTGTTTTCTATCTATTCTTTGAAATATACTTCTGTTTTCGTATGGTATGGATAAAATAAATAGTAGTAGTATGCCTTTTTACTCTTAGAATAGAATACAAGTGAAGGGAGTTGGCGCTGATACCCGCCTCTGCCACTGCCACCTATGCAGGTTTATTGTCGCACTCCGAACCATGCTTAGAGGACCTCATCCAGTCTGGCTTCCTAATCCGGCTCTACAAATGGAATAGCGGCTCCTCCATGTACCTTGCAGGTCCTGGTTTGGTCTCTCCTAGCCTTGCATATCTGAGCCTGCAGAGACCCTCACACTCGCACAACACGTGTTTTGGAGTTTCCTCCTCCTCCTGACAGAACCTGCAACGGCTATTATCTGCCAGGCCGATCTTTTCCATGTGTCTGTCCACAGTGCCCCGTCAGCTGACCCACTAATATTCTTATCGTCTTGCGACTCCTCTTAAGTAGTTCTGCCGTGATTTTGGGGAGCCGTGTTTCATGAACTGTTTGGCCTGTAGTTGCCCCGATGTTTGTAACCACCAGTTTAGAGATTGTTTATCTATCTAGCTTCTAACTGCTGTTTTGAAGACTCTTCCTGCTATCCCGCAGTAGGGCTCAGGTCCCAACGTAACCTTACTCGTGCCCCATTTTGCAAATTTGTCGGCTTCTTCGTTGCCTTGATGGCCTTCATGTCCCGGAACCCATGCAGTGGTGAGCTTATTGTTACGACCGACCTCTTCAAGGACACTTAAGCAGTCTTTAACTAATCTAGATCTGACCTTGTGTGCACTAACTGCTTTTAAGGCGGCCTGACTGTCGGAGTATTATAACATTTCCCCCTTTTACCTTTTATTTCTTAAATTTTATTTCGATTTTAATTGAAATTATTTGTATAAGTAAAAGTAAAAGTTAAATGTTCCTTGAGTTACCCTGTCGCTGCTCAGATACGTGTTATTGCGGTGGCCCTAGGGGTGTGAGTTCGAATTTTGAAAATTTAAATTTATGGGCGCCAGGTCCAGAGTAGACCAAAAGATAAGAAAAGATAAGTTAAGTTGATCGAAAGATAAGAAAAGGTAAGTTAAATTGACCAAAATATAGGAAAAGATAAGTTAAATCGACCGCTAGTATTAGCTATAATATCTATATGAGGCAAGTAAGCGCAAGAAATAAAAGATACAATTTCCTGATTATTTTTAATAATAACCTTCGACTCAATCATCACATTTCCTTCAAACTACTATGAAGCATTTAATACCCTGTAGGGGTTAAAACAAATTCAACATATATCAATCTGAATTGATTCGAGAAAATCCTATAATTAAATCGCTAACTTGGATAATACCTATTTGCAAACAGTGCAACTGCAAATCTCGGTTCTTGCAGACGAAATTGTCTTTATGACCCTAATTAAAATTAATGATCCTGATAAGCTAATTGCCCTTAAGTTACAATCAGTCCACTAATAAGTCAAGAAACTTCGCTACAAAATTAACCAAATTACTAGGATTCCCAGAATTGAGTAAAATCAAATTGATATTAAAATATTGACTTTCGACAGAAAATTGTTTTTATGAAATAATTGTGAAATCTAACAGACGTCTCTGAAAGAAATCCAAGTTATATCTTTCAGTATATATTAAAAACTTCTCATGTGAGAAAGGTAGCTCTAGCCAGGATAATAATAAAACTTATTAAGCAATAAGTGAAGAAAAGATAATTACTGAATGAATGATTACTAAAGCTTATAGCCTTAATTTTGGTTTTAAACTTCCAAAAATTAATTCCAAATATATACAGAGTATTTACTCTTAATAATATCGAGTACCCACTAATATGACAGAATATTAAAGCACCATATCATAAAGAGGTGATAAAGATAATTATTTTGACTGATCAGGTCAAAATCCAAGTTAGTTAAAAGCCATAAGATACTATTGCAATTTAGTCAATTAAATGTACAATCAGCTAAATACAATTAGGGTTCAAAATAGACAATCTAATTTTGAGATATTATTATGGTAAATGAAATATGTACAGCAATTATCCATGTACAAAGTTACTTAAAGTTAAAGATAGGTAAGACAATTTGGCCATAAGGTAAGAGAACTGTACAATAAGATAAATGTACAATCAGGAAATCGTGAGATATGATAAGACAAAAGTATACTTAATTAGAGATAGGTAAGATAATTTTGAAATATAATCCGAAATGTACAATACAGTACGTAAATGTACCATAAGCTAAAGTTACAAGATATAAATATGAAATTAAATTTTGAAATGTTGGTTTATCTGTTGTTAAGAAATCATGTGGGGTATTTAAACATTTCTAAAAAAATCACTTATCTTTATGGACTTCCAGACAACGAGAATGCTCAGGGAATCCAAGCGCTTCACAGCAGAGTGGTTTCACAACCACGGAGTCCTCCCGACCATATAGTTTCCACTTCTCAAATCAGCAAATCGCTACCCCCCGGGCTACGATTTAAGAATGGAGCATTGTCCTAGAATCCAGATTAAGTAATTCCCCAAAAGTGGTATTAAGCTCCAGTTCGAGAATGATTAGTACTTGGTCTTAGGAATAATTAAAAGTTGGTGTCTTCATTGGATTTTGAAAAAGCGAAATTCCTAAGAGTTCACACTGAGATCAGAATGAGATTCCAGTGAAATACAAGTGAGATACAAGTAAAAGCCTGAAATAAAAAAAACGAACATCAGACGTCTCAAAATGGGGTCCGCGTACTGCTAGAAAAAACTCGTCCATCGACGCAAATAATTACCTGTTGTTATGGCTCATTCTCCTTCAGGTTTTGGCTAATCCATCCTAGGACGCGACAGAGTCGAACATTATTATAAAATCCAGACTAGCTGCTTCCAATTCCAAAGGAATTAGACCATATTGAAAATTTTACCGACACTATTACCTAGCCTTGCTGAAAGTCTAGTCTCGAACTCACCAAAGAGGCTCGTGATCTCGTTCCCATCGGTTTTATGCACTCGTACTCGTAAAAAACTGGTTCCCGACGAAACACACGAAGTCAGATTACAATATCCGATTCGGCACGACATCAATTCAAATACCGCCGACTATGTAAACATGAACTCACTTCCTAATTAGAAAATTGCACAATATCTCGATCAAAACTCCTTTACGAAACATTGAAAAACACGTAACTGACAAAACAAAGCAGCTAGTATGTCCAAACCTCAAAAAAAAAACAACGTTATATAAAGAAAATTACTCGCTGATGTACTGCTGGTTGCCTATCTACATCGCCCACTTTACATATTCAATTCAAGACGCCGCGCCATTACTATATGCCGGCCTCCCAGTAGCGTAGCAAATTAATTTCATTAAAAATAAGTCCAATGGTGTGCTATACTATATTGAAGTTTATGAATGCAAGAAAATAAATTAATTGTTTTTGGATATTTAACCGAGAACTGATACAGAAAATTCGAATTCACTGACATTGGGACGAGCATATCCAAATGATTGTTACAGTATATGACTACCGTCCTTTTGCTAATGTTCAATTTCTCTATCTTCATTGCCGTGACCTCTGCTTGCAACCCTGTGGCGTGACTGCCTATGTTTATGGAGTATTTTTGTGATTTGAGAATTGACATTTTAGTTAATTGCCAAGAAATTCTTGAGTTTTAGCCAATTCGTTGGTGGTTTCCATTTTGTTTATCGGATATTTTGTTTTTTTTGTGCTTTTTTACTGATATATCAAGTCTTTTTTGGTTTTGTTTCGGGACGCTATTATATGTTGCCATTTCCAAAAATTTTCATATACCTGACTTTTAGTTTAGCAAGAAATATCTCGGTATCAGAATTTGTATTTCTTCTTCTGAGGTTGCTGTTAGTTCATTTGATGT
>JAEQML010069660.1:0-17323 GCA_016904865.1 Pissodes strobi | reverse complement strand
CAAGCAGCCACGTTTACCAAGAGGGCCAATACAGCGGGCCCTGACATCATTATGGCAGGGTCGACCATCCCTTCATCCTCGTCAATCGGACTGCTGGGTATCTCGGTCAACAGCAATATGTCCTGGCATGACCACGTTGCTAACATCGCAAAATCAGCCTCCCAGAAGCTTGGTGCGCTATTTCGCAACAAAAAACTCTATACACCGCAGCAGTTGCTCTTGCTCTACAAAGCGCAAATAAGACCGTGCTTAGAATATTGCTCACATATTTGGGGTGCCGCACCAAAGCACACCCTAAAGCTGCTGGATTCCATTCAGAAGAGAGCTGTGCGTCTCGTCGGCGACCCGGAGTTGACCCGGAATCTAGATAGTCTGGAACACCGCAGACATGTAGCCGAGCTATCTCTGTTTTACAGATACTTTCACGGCAGATGTTCCCAGGATTTGGTTCGCCTCATCCCGCCCCTGGCAGCTCCTGTCAGACAGTCACAACAGACGGCAAGAGCGCACCAGTTCGTCGTACAATTGGAAACACCTAGAACATCGCTTTACAAGAACTCCTTTGTCTGGCGCACTGCATCACTGTGGAACTCACTCCCAGGACATCTGTTTCCCACTAATTACAACTTACAAATATTCAAGAGCCGTGTCAATCAACATCTTCGCACACACACCGCTCGTCGAGCGCCATAGGGTCTACCTTTAGTGTGTGTGCCACTGCGATAAAAAAAAAATTCCTTCCATCTTTTTCTTCTACGCAAATTATGCAAATATCGAGGGATAATATCCATTTTTGATTTAAGGAGACAATGTGCTAAATATATTATTTTATAATCACTTGATATAATACTAACAATTTATCGATAGAGTGACACAGTCAATGTCATACAAAAAATATCAACCACCTGCTGATGTTAAAGAAAATAAAAAATTAGGGAATCTTACGAACAATACTAATCTTTCCCACCAGTTTTCCATCCGAACCATCTAAAAATAGGCACGTTCAATATTCCCATGCATAAAACAAATAGACAACGGGCGCCCCTGTTTATGACGTCAAGGCATCAACACCAGCGATCCCAAAAAACTTGACAGTTAATGCCTGTACCAATTAATTAGAAAAATAAACTAAGAGTTCATTGTTTTTAATGACAGGCCTATGAGTAATTTATTTCATAAGAAACGATGGGAGCCTTCTAGTTTCCATTAACTACCGGATTTGGGATTAAGATGGGTAAACATTAGTAATTCGGGCTATTTCTTTGATTACGGTTTAATCCCTTGCCTTTGAAGCGTTGAATTTCTTTATACTAACATTTTGCGGGCGCATATATACAAGATCTTTTGAAACAATTTAAGCAGATATTGAGTTTGTAAGTTTCTTAGATCCGATATATCCATCACTTTGCAACTTTACTAAGAAAATTGAGGGAAAAGTTTTTCATTTTGACTTGTAGGGTGGTCATGAAACTATGAATGGTTCCGATCTTGTTCACAATTTGAGGAAATACTTGTTGGCTTTATTATTTGAGGATTCCCAGGTGAAAGTTGGATTGAGATCTAGAAGCTCTAATCGCAGGGGCGTTGCCGGATGTTCCCCATTGCAATTAGGGCATTTAAATATTTCTTTTTGGTACGGGACATTTATATGTTAAATGGGACTCAGCGCATTTCAAGCACCGAAGAATGGCACTATATTTTGCCTATACGTGACCAAGTAATTGGCATCTATGACACTGGGTTATTGTGGTTTTATTTTTCTGTGTCTTTCTGTGTCTTCGTTTTCATTTCGTGCTACAGCTATTTTCTTTTTTTTTACGCTTGAACCACCCAAAAAACTCTTTTTTTCAAAAATACTTACGCCCAAAAAAAATACTCGCCATTTTCTGATTCTCGTCAATTCAACAAGGTTTGAAGACCATCATAAAGTGTATGTCCAAAAAATTTCATCAAATTCGTCGCGTATAAAAAATATTGAAAAATCTCACATTGGATGAACAAGAAAAATCGGATCACCAAAAACAACTAACAGTCTGTAGACTCCAAGTATTGCTCAAACAGGTGCCAAATATTAAAGTTCTATTCGCAACCATTTTCGAGAAAATGAATTGATGCCGACTCTACCCGAATGAAAGAGTGTCACGCGATGCGGCTGGCAGCTCAGTTTTATTCACTATCCTAGAAAAAAGTGCTGAGCGCGTCTCAAGAAGCGATCATTTCTTGACTGTTTCTCCAGCACCCTCTAGACAAAAAGGCCCTGAAATAGCTACAGCTGTAGCCAATATGACCACCCTTGTTGGGGATCAAAACTAGATGCTGTAAAGGATATATTTCGAATTTTTAATATGTGTTTAAAATTGGCGGCGTTCGGTAATGTCATCTTGTTCCTCGATTTGCTCTAATATTTTGGCAAACACGTGATTTGACTTTGCCTTTTAAATATACAGATCACGTGATGTCACATTTTCAGAGCAAAGCGAGGAATAAGATAACATTACCGAACGCAATCATTGTGAAATGTGTGCATTTGCAATAAAGCAGGCAACTTATTGTGCTAATGGAAAGAAAATAGACTCTTAGCCCTACTACACTATACATATGCTTCCTGATTAATATATATTATAACATTAAATACTTATAGTTTCTACAAATATCTATTATTACTTCAAAGATACCTAGTAACATCTAAAATAACTGAAATTTTAGTATTCACATATTGTCCGCCTGAAGTAAACAAACAAGCCCTTAATATTTTTATTTTCTGGATTTATAATAGTAATGTCCACATACCTATTTACTTAACCTATATAATAAGGTTTAGGTAACCAGATATATTTTTAGGCTACAGCCGGACAACATCAGAGGATTGATTTTAATACCTCAGTTTAACTTAGTATACCTAAACCCTTTTTATTTGTTGCATTTTTGAACATTGATTAAGGGTTGTAGGGTGGTTTTAGGTACATGTTGTAATAATTAAAGTATGCTTAAGCTTTGGTTTAAGTGCAATCTGTTAGTTGAGGTCATTGACTTTTAAACAATAATTGTGTATAATAGTGTTAAGTGAATTGAAAATATACTGTTAACCTGTTGTGTTCTCAAATGTAGATGGAGTTAACCCAAAGTGGATTTTTTTTTAATTTCCAAAGAAGGTGAATTGTGGCTGCAGTGGGTAGATTCATTTAAGAAGGAAAAATAATTTGTTCCAAACTAAAATACTTTGGTAAGTTTTGTTTTTCTATTTTCATAAAGAGTAACTGGTCACACTGTATTTTTAGAGGCTGTGATCATGTTCAACATATTGTAATCTACTAAAATGCATAAGCTACTAAACAAATACCACCCTGTGGCAACTTGAACTTGGAGATTGTTTTATAAACATTAAAGGCAAACTATAAACAACGCGAGCAATCAACGGGAGCGACTTTCAACCTTAAGTATGCCATGATCATCACTTTTTTTTAGTATAAATCCGCTAACGAACCATAGGTTCTTCAGACTTTGGTCTCACCTCCAGCTCCCAAGGTTAGCCACTTGACGACTGCCTTCTGGGTTCTATCCGCTCCTAAAGTTCCTTCCAAACCTGGTACCGGTTAGTCACTTGACGACTGCTAGGACCAGGGGTTGCACAACCTCCATAGTAAAGTCCTTGTTTTACTTTATAGGTTTACACTTCCGAGATATATTTTAAACAAGCCACCCTATATTTAGAAATTAATAACCTTTGTCTGTATTTTGTATATCATATTGTTAGACTACTTATTATAATATCTTTTCTGTGCTAGGTATGGCTTCCAAACGAGTTTTTGTTGATATTTTGGTATATGACATGTAATTAACTATTAAAATTTATTTACATATATATTTTTTAGACGTCAAAAAGTAACAAAAGTAGTTTATGAGTTAATACGCTTTCCATTGTCAAGGCCTGCTCCCTACGCGCTACGCCATTTTAGATTTAAATATCTGGCTTTCTTGTTTAGAAAGTGTTGGCTTCTTTGTCTTGCTTGGCTAAAGTCAACTATCCGATTTTACTCCAATGAGCGTTAAACAGCTCCTCCAATGAGCGTTAAACAACTCCTCGATGATTGCATTGTCTCTCACGAGAACCACAATCGGGCGTACCCTGGAAACGTTGAATGTGTTCAACGGCTAATTCTTCTAACACCGGATCTACGATAGTAAAGGCAAATGCGCAATATCGTTACAAGAAGCCTGCCAAGGAGGAGGCCTTTCTCAAGACCATTCTTGGTTACGATTTCAATTAATAGCCTTAAAGAAGTTTTATTGGCGGACATGTGCAAGCAAACAGAATGCGACGTGCTTCTGGTACAGGAGACCCACCGATGCATCACGCGGAACAGACCAAGGGTGGCTGTCATGAGGATGGTTGTTCAGAGACCACATGATCAGTAATGGAGCGCTATTTTTTTCAAGCCCGATGTTGACGTCATCTTCACCTCCATGACAGAATTAGATAATATTGAGCTGCTGACCATCCGCACTCCAAAATTTTCAGTGACGTCAGTGTACAAACCACCGGATATCAAGTTCAAGTTCTCAAACCCGAACGATTTCCGCCAGCAGGACATCAACTTTGTCATCGGCGAATTCAACTGCAGAGGCTCGGCCTGGGGCTACAGTGAAACGGATGAGAATGGGGCAGAGCTCGAGGAGTGGGCCGAAGCCAACGAACTGCAGATAATACACGATCCCAAACTCCCACCCTGCTTCCACAGAGGTCGCTGGAGACGAGGATATAACCCCGACAACATCTTCGTGAGTACAAGGGTGGCGGCATAATGCAAAAAGAGCATCGGGGAACCAATACCGCGAACCCAACATAGACCGATAATATGTTCCATCAGCGCCGTGGTAAAACCAGAGGATGTCCCCTTCAAAAGACGCTTTAATTTCAGGAAGGCTAATTGGAACAAGTTCAGCAAAGACCTCGATGTCGAGATAGCGAGAATCGTTCCTCAGCCAGAGATGTACGATACATTCATAAAATTGGTTGGGAAGACCTCAAGAAGAAACATTCCCAGAGGCTGTCGGACCGAGTACATCCCTGCTCTATCTGGAGATGCGAAACCCCTTCTTTCACGCTACCAAAAACTGTACGACGCAGACCCCTTTGCCGAGGAAACATTTGAGGCCGGAGAAATACTGATGGCAAAAATGGCAGAGGTCCGAACGGCTAAGTGGTGTAACATGCTAGAAAACCTAGACATGAAGGTCAATAGCAGACGGGCATGGAAGACCTTAAAAAACCTGAGTGGTGACGCCACAAAACCAGTCCGCAACTTTATTCCAGTCACTTCAGATCAAGTAGCCACCCAACTGCTTCTGAATGGTAAAACAGAGGGCAAGAAGCCCAAAGAGCACATTAGTAGGGACCTGGATCATGAGAACAACTCCCTCGGTGCCCCTTTTTCCATGACTGAACTTTTAGCTGGGATTAAAATGATGAAACTCAACCGAGCGTGGATGATCTGAGGGCAGAACAGATCCAGAACTTTGGACCACAGAACCTGCAATGGCTCCTCAACATGTTCAACGTATGTGTCACGCAACTGAAGTAACCCAAAGAATGAAGGAAGGCTCGTGTGGTCGCGTTACTAAAACCTGGCAAGGAACCGACTGACCCTAGGAACTTCAGGCCCGTGTCCCTTCTGTGCCAACTCTTCAAACTGCTGGAGCGATTGATTCTAAACCGAACAGCGGAGACATTGGATGCCAAGATTATCGAACAGCAAGCCGACTTTAGCCCAGGGAAATCATACTGTGGCCAAATCCTCAACCTAACTCAGCACATAGGGGATGGCTTTGAGATAAGCAAGATTACTGGAGTGACGTTCAGCGATTTGACAGCCGCTTATGACACTGTTAACCATAGGAGGCTCTTGAGAAAGCTTTATGATACAACAAAAGACTGTAGGCTTACTATGGTCATCGGTCTATTCCTCCAGAATAGGAGATTTTATGTTTCACTCCAAAAGAAGAATAGCAGATGGAGGGCACAGAAGAATTGACTGCCGCAAGGCAGTGTCCTGTCCCCACTCTTGTACAACGTGTACACGAATGACCAGCCGATTCCTGACAATATAGGGCAACTCATCTATGCCGATGATACAGTTGTGGTAGCCCAGGGAACTGAGCTTACCGAGGCAGAGGAGAAGTTGGAGGTCGGCTTTGAGGAACTGGCAATCTATTACCAGAAAAATCACTTAAAGCCGAACCCCAGCAAGACTCAGGTCTGCGCCTTCCACCTGAAAAACAAAGAAGCGCGGCGTGAGCTCGAGATACATTGGCGAGGGGAACGACTGGAGCACTGCCCGACGCCGAGATACCTGGGCGTGACCCTGGATCGTATTCTGTCCTTCAGACAACACTGCATCAATACTAAAGGCAAAGTTAGTGCGCGAAAAAACATATTGCGAAAACTCACAGGTACAGCATGGGGAGCTCAACCAGAAACGCTCAGAAGCTCGGCTTTGGCGCTCTGTGTGTCAACTGCGGAATACGCCGCACCGGTTCGGGCAGCTTCAGCTCACGCGAAACATGTGGACGTCGCTATCAACGAGACAGCAAGAATTGTGACAGGCTGCCTAAAGCCAACTCCAGTTGATAGTTTGTATCCACTTATTGGCGTGGCAGCCCCATCTGTGCGAAGAGCTATCGCCACGGATGCTGAAATGACGAAACAGAAAACCATCTGCACCAACACGAGCCAGCCGGTCGACGCCTAAGATCAAGGAAAAGCTTCATGGCAAGATTACACATACTCGAGGGGTCCATAGAAAATAACCGTATCACTGGGTGGACCCAACAGCTAACTACTCGGGAACCCCCAAGAGAAGAAATGGCTCCAGGTAAACACCTCCCTTTCGCGGTATGGAAATCCCTAAATCGGCTAAGGACAGGAGTGGCAAGGTGCAAGACAAATCTGTTGAGGTGGGGAATCTCTGAGAACGACGATGTGCTGTATTCATGTGGTCAGCCCCAGGATATGAGCCTACTGGTCTGTCCATGACTGGAAGAAGGATGCACGCACGAAGACTTAATTTTATGTAACGACAAGGCTATTGCAGCCGCTATTTTTTGGAAAGATATCGAATGTACCGGACACGGAAAGTAAGTAAGTAATCTGAACGTGACACGTGACGGCTCACTCTTATTCACAACCCAGAAAGCTTTTTCACTTGAACCTATTCTTGGATCTTTTGACATGCAAATATAATTATTTGCTGTTTAAACAAAAGTAAAATAAAAATCTTTGTAATTTTTATAGATAGAAGCATAAATTACTTATTTTCCTAAAATTTTAAAAATTTAAAATTTTACCTGTTGAATGGGTGTTTCTCACTATCAAGATGTTCGACCATTCTTTTTCAGATTTTAATCGTTATTAGGTAAATACAAGTGCTCATAAAGAGCAAGTTTTAAACGATTGCTGCTCATTAAACAAAACCATCTGGTCATCGCCATTAATTAGCCAGGTAGAAACATGCCTTTCAAATTTGGAAGTGCCTATTTCCGGGCATTTACTTTTCAAATAACCCTCGTCGCCCTAAATATTAAATCATTCGAATGGACTTATTCTTATTATAAACCTAACGATTTTTTAGTAGACCGTAACCAATGAAATCGAACGAAATGAATAATAAACACAAGCTAATTAACACATGTGTATATAATATGTAGAAAAACAAACGTTCTTGTAAAATCTATAAACTATTCTGCCGATTGAAAATAAATGAATGAAGTCACTGTGTGACAGAGGGAGAGAGGAAATAAAAAAAGTTAATGGGATTGTGTGGCGTAACAATGGCGCCAGTATGAATGGATTTGAAAATGGAGGACTTAATGCGGGATAGTTACGCATATTTCCGGGATGAACAAATAACGAAATTGTACATTCTGAGAATGCAATAATAATTAATAATTCTATTAGTTCTTGAAAGTGTTTTGTGTAATTTACAAGCCGTAGATTCCGTTCGATGAAAATGAGACAAAGTATGTAAAACTTTTGTTAAACGAGTCTAACTGGACTAATCACCAATCAGAATAGAATTTAAACCGCCCAGTAGTCGCGGCAGTTTGCAAAACTAACAAACAACTACGTAATAATTAATTGGTATTTTAATTAACGTCGGCCAATTTATTAAAGATAACAATATTTATATTGTCACGAATAGTTTTTGGGGGGTAGCGCGTTTTTTAAAGAATAACTTCTCAAAGAAGAGCCGCGTCGTGATTAGTACAATGACGGTGTCTCAATGCTTCATTTACTCTACCATTGTATGTTCTACTCGTGAGGACACGCCTTGTTTAGCATGCCGGGGGGTAACTGAGGTAGGCCGAGACCGAGTTACGTGGGGTAAGAAGAGATGGTAAAGTAATCACGTTTAGTTTATAATAATAACAATGTATTAACGATAAAACTTTAACAATGATTATTGGCCAGAAAAATTAGATTCTATTATACCCGATTACTACGGTGCGCATTTTCTCGATTTGAGGTACTGTTTATAGGTCTTTGTTTACTGTCTTATAATTTATAGTTTTTCTTAAGAGTTGGGTCAGTTTATTTAAGAGCACTAAAAGATTTCACTAAACTTTCAAACTGACTATTTAGACACTTGTCTTTCTCAGAACTCTGACAAACTTCTTGTCTTGACTTTACTATGGAGGTTGTGAAACCCCTGGTCCTAGCAGTCGTCAAGTGACTTACCGGTACCAAGTTTGGAAGGAATAATGGAATAGAACCTAAAGCAGCTGTATAGCTAACTTTAAGAGCGGATAGAACCAGAAGGCAGTCGTCAAGTGACTAACCTGGGAACTGGAGGTGAAACCAAAAGCCTCCCGAACTGAAGGTTCGTTAGCGTATTTATATTAAAAAAGTGATGATCATGGCATGCTTAAGGTTGACAGTCGCTCCCGTTGATTGCTCGTGTTGTTTATAGTTTGCTTTTAATGTTTATATAACAATCTCCAAGTTCAAGTTCAAACTTACGACAGGGTGACATTTCTTTAGTAGCTTATGCATTTTAGTAGATTACAATATTAAGGAAAAATTGATGCTTTAAAAGGCCAGATCACCTACAATCATGTAGATAAATCTGTAAATCAATTTATAGCCAAACTCCTTGAGTAAAATTGATGCAATTTGCGATATGACACTGATCATTTATATTGATCAATTTATTTGCAAATCTGTTTTACAAATTTTTATTGGCTTAGCTTTACACCGGAAACGCATTGAAATTATTCACAACACAAACGTCAATGAAAAACCCTCTACCAACCTAACAATATTAATAGAATTTAAGGGTTATATTTTTATACTAAGATGTTTAGTAATACATTTGCTTTGTATGGTAAGGTTAGCAAAACCAGAAAAAGAGCTGCAGCATTAGCTCTACTTATTGCTACTAGCTGTTTTTTGATGGAACGACCTGAGAACAAAAAAAACAAAGAAGATGGTGGGTCAGGCCTTGGTTGGAAGATAAAATTGGTCGACAAGGAGTTTCAAGGAGATCATGAACAGTTTAAGCAAATTTTACGCATGACAGAACAAACTTTTAATAAATTACTTGCTCGCCTAAAACCACTGGAAAAATCAAATACTAATTTCAGGGACGCAATCAGCGCAAGGGATAAATTAATTGTAACTCTGAGTTTGGCTGTTGACTGACTTAATATAGCAAAAGATTTCGAAAAAAACTTGGAACATCCCTGATGTTATCGGTGCGCTTGACAGAAAACACATTGTTTTTAGGGCTCCCAAAGTTGACGGATCAATTTTTTTTATGGCAGTGGCACACACACAAAAGGGAGATCCTATGGCGCTCGACGAACGGTGCGTGTGCAAAGATGTTGATTGACACGGTTCTTGAATAGTTGTAGGATGTAACTATAGTTACAAGGAAACAGATGTCCTGGGAGTGAATTCCACAGTGATGCAATGCGCCAGACAAAGGAGTTCTTGTAAAGCGATGTTCTAGGTGTTTCTAGTTGTACGACGATGTGGCAACTCGGAATGACGGGAGCGTCACTCCCCGTAATCAAACTGCTCTCACCAGTTCGACGCTCCTGCAAGCTAATATAATGCAGCCCCTTTTGTTACAAACTGTCCTTCAGCTCCAGACTTTGTGCTTCGGTGCTCTCCAGCCTGGGGAAGGACGATGGGATTTGATGGGCCACATCCCGTGGCAACTCGGAATGGCGGGGGCGTCACTCCCCGTAACCAAACTGTTCTTACTAGTTTGACGCTCCTGCCATGGGAAGTTATGGGAAGAATTTAAACAATACTTTGACTTTGTGAATGAAAGCACCGAACCTTGGCAATATGATAAAGTTCAAAATAAAATTCAAATTCAAAGCAGTTTCCAATATGGTGCAAATTTGTTGGTACACACTATATAGGTACTATCATTTTATAATAATACCTTTATATAAACTAAACTAAGCATAAGATGATAATGGCCATTATTTCGAAAAGATACTTAAGCCACGAATTAAGAAACGAATTCACTCCTGCTTAAACAAAGTTATAGTTTATAATGAAACCTTGTTTAGCCACCAGTGGATTCTCTTTTTATTTGAAATGCATTGCCATGAAATATCCGTCGCCTCGGTATGAATAAAATTAGTACTTAGTTAAGTAATAAACACAAACTATATCTAAAATTAAACGTAATTAATAAATGTTTTATTTGCAAAAAACTTAGTTTTATTACAAAATGAATTTACAAATCCCAAAATTATAGCTCTAGGTAAATAAATTTAACAATTAATAAACTAACTACATAGGAAGTATGTACAGTTCTAAACATAAAAAAATCTTACAAGTGCACACTTAGACAGCCTAATATGTAGATTTTATTTTTTTTTAATGAATACAACTGTATCTACCTACGTTAACAAAAAGTACAATCTAAAACTACAAACTTATTGATAAACATTATTAAAAAATACAAATAATTATAAATTAATAAACCTAAATATTAACTTTCGTCCTCCTTTTCCTCTCGCTGGCTCTCATAATTATGTAAGATTTAGTTTTTTAGGATAAGATATTATTTTTATTGTTAATACTATTTTTTTCAACTAAGACAACAAAATAAACGTTGTTTCATAAAAATAAATATTGTTAAACACAAAAATATATAAAAACTTACCTTTTGCACATTATCGGATTGACATAAGCGATGGATTGCAATAGTTAATACTTATTTCACATAAAGCTTTTGTTTCAATGGCCTTTACATAACAATGAACGTATGACAGCATTATTTGCATTTATTTGTTGTCTTCATGGCCTCATGGTTGTAGGACCTGCCAAATGAGACTGTTTGATAAAATTAAGTTTAGAAGCGAATATTTCGAAATCTAAGCGAGATAAAAACAAACCTATATATATTTTTGAAATCAGCGAAAAAACGACCTTTCAGGAGTGGTAATCGAAATTTAGGTAAAAAAATAATGTTGTGGCCGTTTCCGTCTGAGTCGAAAATTAACTCAAAAACTAAAATATTTAAGAATAATCCTTGTATTACACGCCACCCTATATATATCAAAAATTCAGGATGATAAAATTTTGAAAAACGAATTTTCTGCCATATTTTTTAAATTTAAACTTCAATTGGTTTTCTCACTCCGTATTTAAATGGCCAAGAAAAACTACACAAACCTAATTTTCATTTTTTTAGCTCAATAGCCATAATGGGTTCTTCCATACTCAGTGCTACCCACCATTGCAGTAAGTATTAACCAGGCCCAAATTTAATATAATACTTTACGGATGAAACGTAGATTTCAAAGCAACATAAAATATCGACGCAAGTGTGGACTTCGATACCCAACGTATCAAAGGGACCGGATGTGATCTCGGTGGAAGCGCGGCAGCTGTTGGAGAATGGAGCCGCAAGGAGCCATAACGAGAATATGTCCTTAGAGAAATAATGGTCTCGATTTCAAGGTAGGAACGAACTAAATGAAATATGGATTCGCTTTAGATTCCTTTAAGTAAATTCGAATTATTTTTTCCAATTTCCGGAACCAATAATATTCTGAAAATAAACAACTAGGCTAAAAAATATATTTAAATAGTAATTTAATTTTAAAATTATACATCGCCAATTATTTTATAGAAATATTAGATATTTAACCTCTAACTGGTAAAGTATGATTATAGGCGTCAGTTGGTGAGGTGGAATCAGGTTGACCCTATTTCCAAATCTTGGCATATAGTAAAACCCAGAAATACTAAACTAGTAATAAAATTATTAATGAATTATTAACAGATTTAGTAAGCCAAAATAAATATTCAAAAAAAAACCTACATATTGTATCATATATTATCATATGTGTAATTTGGTGCTAAATTATTAAAACCCTATAAGAACATTAGCTTAACCAAAATAAACTTATACTACAGGTACAGGTATCTAACTTATGAAAATGATAACATAATTAAAAATATAATATTATTGGCAATCTTCACAAGTACTGCATATTGGCTCTTTCCACGAGATACAAACAATTTTTGTCTTTTGTATGAGGACACTACTTGGAATAATTGGTTCAGTTGTTCAAATCCTTGGGCAATGTCTTTATTCAAAATCCTAGCTATATTTTGTCTCAGGTTTCTTGGAAGGCGAACGTTTACCAATCTTCTCTACAAGTGCTATTCGACAACTTGTCGTGCTAAAGATTTTATGAAATCAATTCTTGAGTTGTGGGAAGGCATGAAAAAATTACGAAAGCATTAACTGTGAAAATATTAGGTATCGTATAAAAATGGCAAGGGGCCTCCTGTCTTGACTGACTAGTTAACAAAAAATATCAAAAGCGAAGGCTTTCTTGAGGATGCAGTCTGGTTTTATTATAGGCCTAAACGTAAGGAAAAACCTTGATTGTTCTGTTAAGCTTTCAAGACCTATTTAGCTCTTTCTCAGGATAATCTACAATTTATGCAAAGCAAGGACCACCCTGCCAACTACAAAAGCTGCGAAAAGTGCCCGAAGAGGAAACCGACACAGCAAGCGACGATTCAGAATCCGCCCAGGCCGGTGGGCACAAATCCGCCGCTTAGACCGCGGCGGGTAAAATTCCGCCGCTCAGGCAGGCGGGTAACAAAGCTCCTCCCAGACCGGGGGACAATAAAAATAGCAAGGAGAGAGCGACGAAGCCAGCGCCTGCAGCCCAAGGGACCGGCATGGCGCCAATAAAGAACCTGATCCAAGATCAGGTAATGGCGATGATTGTGCGATTAATAAATAAATGGATATCGATCGCCTCACTATTATGTCGTGGAACATCTGTGGCCTCAGATGTCGCAGGATCGAAGTCCAAGAACTTCTGCAACGACATAATCCGGCGGTCCTGGCCTTGCAAGAGACCAAGATCAATCGATTGATAAACTTCAGCTTACCCGGATATACCATCTATCGAGACGACATAGTTAACCCCATAAGAGGTGGGGTTGCTCTAGTAGTCAACAATGAGATAGACCAGATTCCGATTTTGGTCGCGTACCTGATCGGACTGGACTGGTGTTCCCAGAAAAGAGCACTGCGGATTTTTTGATTTTACGATTCCCGGATTAATTGCATTATTGTCTGGCTTGCTTTTAACGTTTTTAGTTATCAGTAAAGGCCCTAGTGAGCTAAATATTAGCGAATTTTTAGTTTCCGGGGACGGACCCCCGATCTTACTAGAGCGGGTAATGGATCAGAACGACGATTGCTCGTCTTTGAAGTCGGAAGACATCCGCTCGAACTTACCTAGCGAAAGGGTAATCAACAAAACGCGCTATATTCATGCCAAATTGGCAAAAATGCCGAAAACTGCGCTGAATGCGCCAAAAGTCATCTTGAGCTTCAAAGCATATCCGGCAAAAGCACTGCGGCTATAATCCCACAATTAAATAGAGCGATAGATCACCTAAAAGCTCTTCACCAGCTAAAGCCATCGTCCTCCCTCCCTAAAAAAGGACGTAAAACCGAAAATTGATACTGGTAGAACCCATATCAAAAAGAGTAAGAAGGAAGATTCATCTGACATGGAAACTGCTAGCGAGGATAGCAGAAAAAGACGCGCAAATAGCCCACTAGAAGTCACTATTACAAGCGATAAATCCGCCGACAATTCTGCTATCCTGATAACAGGCAACGACCCTGAGCCCTTCAAGATACCCTGTAAAACTATAGGATTGAAGAAGAATATCAAAATGGTCAACCTAGACTTCGGAGGGCCCTCTGTACCTACCAGCAATAGGTACGAGACCATATCTGACATGGAAGATGACAGTAGTACCATCTCAAACCAAGACATGACTAAAAAGCCTGGCAGTCGCACTAGTGCGAAGCTTAAAAAGAAAGCCCAGGTTTCAATCAAGATAAAACCAGGCCCACCACCCCCTATCGTCTTACAGGGCAAAATTAACAGTCATAAAAAGTTACAGGAAGTTATGCAGAGAATGCATATCTCGAAATACTCAATAAAGTAGGCTAAAAATAGTACTATTATATACCTGGAAACCGAAAAAGACTGGCAAGTCTTCAAACGCAATTGTGACAGTGAGAATCTGAAGTATCATTCATATGCCGAAAAACATCAAAAAACCAGAGCATTTGTACTTAGAGGGTTAGACGGGGACATCCCCATAGCCGAAATCAAAAGGCAGCTATTGGAAGAATACGATTACAGTGCTAAAAATGTCTTCGAAATGAAGAAGACGCAGGTCCCACTATATCTAGTGGTCCTGGACGCTACTATTACTCTTAGAAAGGTCCAGCAGGACATAACGACCTTGATGAGCATCAAGGTCACTTGGGAAAACCGTCGTGGTACGAAGCCCATAATGCTGTGTCGTCGATGTCAAGGCCATGGCCACTCAATGACATATTGCAGGCGAGATTACAAATGCTCAAAGTGTGGCCAAGGGCACGAAATTACGTCATGCACTTCGGACACTGTCAAGTGTGCGAATTGTGGAGGCCCTCACCGGGCAATAAACCCTGATTGCCCGATGTATGTATTTAAATTATATCAACTACAGGCTACAACAAACAATAAACCCACCCCGAAAAACTTAGTTCCAGCACCCTTGCCCGCCACGCCGGCCTGGCAGGGGCAAGGTCGACAAAATCAAGGCCGGGGTACAAAACCAAGACCGCAACCCCAACCGCAGCCCCAGGAAAAGCGCCCATGATTTCCAATGTATGTCATAAATGTTTTATCATGGAATTGTAACGGTATTAGACAGAAAATCGGCGAATTCGAGCATTTTTTGTATAATTCCAACTTTCAGGTTGTTTTTCTGCTCGAAACTTTTTTACCGCCAGACTTTTTGCTCAAAGTCTGTGGATACACGGTGGAGCGATATGATAGGCCGAACCGTGGTGGGGTGTGGCCTGCCTGGTGCATAGGTCGCTGAGATATAAAAGGAAAAATCGAATTATTTCTCGCATTGAACATGTAGCCATCGAGTTAGACGGCGGCCTGTGCATCAGCGGCGCTCCACTACCTATGCGCCTCACGCAAGAAGACTACGCTGCCTTCCTCGTCCCCGGTAAAAAGTCACTTTTCATTGGTGATTTAAACGCCAAACACGTTGAGTTTGACGATGCTCAAACTACGCATAAAGGCACCGTAATTTGAAACTTTTTAGAAAACAACCTGGAAATCCTATACCACAGAACAAGATATCCCACCTATCACAGTGGAAACACGTCTTCGTTCCTGGATGTAGCGATGACCCGAGGGATGGCAGGAGTAGCGTCGCCTAAGGTTGTCTGCAACTTTAACTCGGATCACTTGCCAAGTAAGATGAGCCTAGCTAGCACTAGGCGGCCGGAAGCTTATGGGAAATTTATTTCCTATAAAAATCTCGATCGGCGGGTGTTTCGACAGAGGCTAAACGAGGCAACTGTCATCCCAAGGCAAATCGAAACCACCCAGGAACTAGAGACAGAGGTTGACACTTTAACCCGCAACATCCAGCGCGTCAAAGACGCCTTATGTCCGGTAGTCAGGAGGAAACCATTCGTGGAAACTCTTCCTGACGAAATCCTAGACCTCATCAGTTTCCGGAATCGGATTCGTCGCAGATGGCAGAGAAACCGCGCTGCAATCGACAGAGTTAGGCTTAACGCCCTGAGGGATCAGATTAGGGTGAATATCCGTAATCACAGAGAAGCAGCATGGATGAAGTTCGTGAACGAGCTCGGCACGGAGGACGGTTCCCTGTGGAAGCTTGCAAGGCTGGTTAGGGGAGGCCCGGTCGACATTCCCGCTATTTCTCATAATGGCGTGGATATCATAGATACCCGTGGGAAGTCCGAGGCCTTCGCCGACTTATTTGAGAGTGTACACGGGGAAACACCCAATACCGTGCCATTGCACGCTGAAGTCACAGAGGTAATAAGGCCCTTTTTGAAACAATATCCAATCCCATCCTCTGTGATGGATAAAATCCAAGTCACCCCGTCAGAACTCCGCAGCGCCCTCGGCCGTCTGCCAAAGAATAAGGCTCCGGGACCTGACACGATCCCTAACCTACTCCTCAAAAACATCCCTACCAAAACCCTTATACAATTAATGCATATAGTTAATGCCATAATCCGTTTGCAACACTTTCCTAGCTCCTGGAAGATCGCGTACATAGTACTGTTCCCTAAGCCCGGGAAAGACCCTAGACAAGTCAGCTCATATAGACCTATATCTTTATTAAACACACTGAGCAAACTCACTGAGAAACTCTTATTGTCCAGGATGAACAGGATAGCCCTGAACCGTCGTGTACTCCCTCAGGAGCAGTTCGGTTTTCGTAGCGGGCATGGCACTAACATGCTCGCTGCGAAGATCGTGCAGGACATATACGACGGATTCAACAGAGGGCATTGCACATCCCTATTACTCCTGGACATAGAGAGAGCATTTGACCGGGTATGGCACAATGGATTGCTGTATAAGCTTTTCATTAAGTACAGTTTCCCACTGCACATTGCAGCGCTAATTGCGTCATACCTGGTCGGGCGCACTTTCTCAGTGCGTATCAACGAATCACTCTCATCCCGGAGAGAGATCAAGGCAGGGGTACCTCAGGGAACTTTTGCACTTCTATTAGTCGTTCACAGGTGTGTGGTTTAGTAAGGATTGTAATGATACACTAGCCCGTTCTTCTGTTATGAAAATATCTATCCTTTTTTGGCACACATGACCTCATCGTATGAGGGATAAATGTCACAATTTTTAAATTTTGCTTGACTTCGAATAAACTTATATTGAAATTTCGTGAGCTGTGCCTCTACAA
>JAEQML010069659.1:0-17324 GCA_016904865.1 Pissodes strobi | reverse complement strand
CATCGACTTATTAAAGAAAAAAGTTAACTTTTTAGACCTACGTTTTGTTTGTACAAGCTTTTCATTTTAGATCAGCGATTACCCGAAAATTTCAGAAAAACACATTTTTATTCCCAAAATTGGATTCATAGTCGTTTTTCTCACAAACAGTTAGACAAGTCAAATAAGTATATATCAAAATTGTGTAAAATTACTAGATCTACAATTCTTGTCTGATACACTTTTCATGTCAGATCAACCGTTCTCTTGTAAATTCGCAAAAACTGTATTTAACGTTTCCGGTCATTTTCATGCGAAACGCATGTAACCTACATGAGACTCGAAATTTTAAGTAGATTTCGAAAATCTATGTCAAGAAAGTTACAGGTTTTTCTTAACCTTCGAACATATTGTACGATACAGGACTTTGAATAAAATTAATAAAGGGCAATATTTCCGAAACTATTAGCGCCACATCGAAACTTATTCTTCAATTCTTTTGAATGGGTTCGAAACTGTCATTTTCATGCGAAACGCATGTAACCTACATGAGACTCGAAATTTTAAGTAGATTTCGAAAATCTATTAAATGAAGTCAAGAAAATTACAGGTTTTTCTTAACCTTCGAAGATATTGTACGATACAGGACTGAACAAAATTAATAAGGGGCAATATTTCCGAAACTATTAGCGCCACATCGAAACTTATTATTAAAGAAAAATGTTAACTTTTTAGATGATCTGTTTTGCTTGTGCAAACTTTTCATTTCAGATCAGCGAATACCTGAAAATTTTAGAAAAATACATTTTTATTACCAAAATTGGATTCATAGTCGTTTTTCTCACAAACGGTTAGACATAAAGCAAATAAGTATATACCAAAAATGGGTAAAATTGCCAGATCTATAGTTCTTGTCTGATACACTTTACATGTCAGATCAACCGTTCTCTTGTAAATTCGGAAAAACTGTATTTAAAAATGATTTTTGAATCCAATTGAGTAATTTCCATTTTTTCACGAAATGACCGAACCCTTTTTAAAAGCGCGACATTTCATGTAAATTTATAAAGGTATACGTAGTTATGCGCAAAAAACTTCAATTCTTTCGAATGGGTTCGAAACTTTCGACGGCTTATAAAACGTGGAAATGCGTTATTTCGCATATTTGGGCTGAGAAAACGCTAAATCAGACGTTTCCGGTCATTTTCATGTGAAACCCATGGCACCTACATGAGAGACTCGAAATTTTACGTAGATTTCGAAAATCTATCAAATGATGTCAAGAAAGTTACAGGTTTTTCTTAACCTTCGAACATAATATTGTACCATACAGGACTTTGAACAAAATTAATAAAGGGCAATATTTCCGAAACTATTAGCGCCACATCGAAACTTATTAAAGAAAAAGGTTAACTTTTTAGATCTACGTTTTATTTGTACAAACTTTTCATTTTAGATCAGCGATTATCCGAAAATTTCAGAAAAATACATTTTTATTCCCAAAGTTTGATTCATAGTCGTTTTTCTCACAAACGGTTACACAAAGCAAATAAGTATATACTAAAAATGTGTAAAATTACCAGATCTACCATTCTTGTCTGATACACTTTTCATTTCAGATCAACCGTTCTCTTGTAAATTCGGAAAAACTGTATTTAAAAATGATTTTTGAATCCAATTGAGTAATTTCTATTTTTTCACGAAATGACCGAACCCTTTTTAAAAGACAGCGACATTTCACATAAATTTATTAAGATATAGGGTAAACACACCAGTGATTGGCCACTCACCTTATTCAGTAGGTGTTCACGAGTGTTACAACTATTGAGAGTATACACCTTTATTGCAAAATTGCTTCAGGTAACAAACATAGTTTATATTATAGATGCATATGTACATTATATTGGCATATTCTTTAAATAAATCGGCATAAAAAATAATTTCTCGTTCAATCACAAATCACCAGTGATTGGCATAAGTGACCCACTTATTGGCCACAATTTTTTTAGTTATTGGCCAGAATTATTTTAAAGAATGAAAGAGGCATTTAGGTAATGAATGGAGCTAAAAAATAGGAAAAAAAATGTAATTTTTATTTAACACAACAAAAATGAGAACAAATAATGGTATAATTAACATATTATTAACATTGAACTCTAGATATAGGTACCTATTTTCGCAAGCAATATTGACCAGTAAAATGCTCAGAATTTGACATGTAAATGTAATCGTGTTATACACAAATGGTGATAGACCCGACGACATGATTGACATTTTATTCCATATTTTTTAGACGTTACATTATAGGTAGAGGAGTAGCACAACTCAATTTCTATCTTTTGGTGTTTAAATTCAATCTGAGTTTTCCGCTCTGTTGGAAATACCCACCGCTTGACTTTCTGAACCGCTAGGTCAGTTATTGCTTCCTGGAGGGGGTTTTCGTCACACTCTTCATCATGTAGAAAAGATGGTGTTGAAACTACTTGATTTTTAACCCCTGCTAAGAATTCCTTATTTTCTTCTAACTTATTCCCATCCGGAATTGGAATTTCTAGCATTCCATCGCCACCCAAGGAACTTTCCTCGCCAATTTTCTTGCTGATGATTTTAGGGTCGCTAGAGTGATCACAATTATTTACTATATTTAGTACAGCTTCAGGTACACAATTCATTAAACTGATGTTTTCTAAACAGCTTGTCTTAGAGACTGAGGTATTAGTATTTGCATTTACTTCATATTTTTCATATACTTTATCAGCCTCCAACTCACTTTCTTTTAAACTAGTCGGTAGTTGAGTGACTGTTTGTCCCTGAACGTAGTTGCCAGTGATCTTTCCTTCAAGGCTTTCTTTTTCTACTTCCTTAGTCAGTCTATTGTAATCAGTCTTCTTACTTTTCGGAGCTTTGCCTTTCACCTTATTTATGTGTTTCGTCTTTTTTGCCTTGCTAACTAATTTGTCCGAATTATTTTCTTTCTGTTCCTCAAGCCGAAGTCTCTTTCTTTCTTCTATCTCAAGTTGCTTATTTATCTTATTTTCTTCTTCTTTCCTCTTTCTCTTCAGCCACTGGGTAGAAGTAATTGCAAATGAAACCCTCTCTGTCCGTTTTTTACCTTTCCTTGTAGGAGTTTTAGCATACCATAAAGCATCTTTCAAACATCGTGATGAATTATCAACGGTTTGTTCTGACTTACTTCCAGCTGGTTTAGTATCATCAATAGTTTGTTTTTCTTTGATAGTTTTGAACGTATTAACGTGAGTTATTTTAGGGTGCACATCAGCACATCTTCAATCGGCTCTTCCATCTCGAATCTAATTTGAACTTCATCGCTGATGAAAATTTCTTCCATACTTTATAAAGAGCAAATTCGCTATCTTCAGAATAGTTAAACTCTTGCTCGTTACAATAGCAGAAAATCAGCGTAACTTAAAAACGTATCTTTCTTTTCTTCTTCAGAGGATTTTCTATTGTTTTGACCACCTAAACATTTTGAGAAGTCTATAGAATTTGGGTTCCATGAGAATATCCCACTTGCACGAAATCCGTTTTTGATGGTCTGTGATTTAGAAACTTCATCAACAACGAGTTTCAACACAGGAGCAAAAGGTTCTTTCGTTAAACTTTCCAAAGGATGACTTCGCCGCCACTCTATAACCGCCTTTTTCCAACCATTTTTTAAAGGTTTAAAGGCAGCAACGTCGGCCGGCTGTAGGATTCTAGTTGCATTAGGGTAGAGACAGATTACAATAATTTCAAGTTTTAAACACAAGGAGCTAAGTTCATAAGTAAGGTGAGTGCTGTGACCATCTAGAAACAAGATTAATGGAAATGTGGTCCCCATTTTTTGTAAATTGGGATGTAATATATTTTTTATGTCGTCAAACATAACTTCTGATTTCATCCAACCGGTGTCAGAAAGGCCTATACCCCATCCCTCTGGAACTGATTTGCTTACATTCATGGGTAATCTCTTGTAGGGATACATTATCATGGGCGGAGTTACTTTACCTGAGGCGGTAAAAGCAAACATTGCTGTTAAAGTTGTCTTAGAGGGTGCACGTTCAATCTCGTAAGCATTCTTTGCCCCCTTTGGGGCTAGAACTTTGCTGTTTTTTGGGCATAGATTAAAACATGTTTCGTCAGCATTCAAAACTCGATCTGGATCTTCCAAAATGTGCAGCCACCCTTTTGATTGGAGGTATTTTTGGATACTTTCAAACCATTTTCTTATATCCTGTTCGGAAAAGGTCGCACTTGCAGCAGTTACTGCTTCTCCGGTTCTCTCAGTAATTTTAGGGTTTCTTCGCAGGAAAGCTTTGTACTAAACTTCTCCAGGGCGATTACTACCAAATTGATTATTTCTTGGGTTTCTATCCAGGAATTCCCTTACAGACTCTTGGATATCTTCCTTACGACGAGGAAACACACGTTTATGATTTTCAATAATCCAACTGACCAAAACCTTTTCTTCGTCGGATGTTAGTATTGGACTGGAACCCAAACTTGTTTTAACGAATTTATTGCTTCTGCGGAATTGTAGCGTAGCTCTAGGAATTTTAAAGCGCCTTGCTGCTTCGCGTATTGCTAACCCAACATTAATCTCTTGTAAAGCTATGTTAATAGTGTCCTCATCATATGTTTTATTGTAATTTCCTCCAACAATGGCTTTCGGCATTTTCTTTACCTGTAATATAATGAAATTCTAATTATTGGCCACCCTCAATACTCAATGATTGGCCCCCGGCCAACTACTGATTATAAGAGGTTTTTGTAGGAACAAGTTACAAAAATCTGTTTAACCGCGAATAAGAATGCAATATCACACATAAGTATATAATTATAAGCTTTATGTACAATGACCAATGCAAAACAATGCCAAAACAATATGCAGTTATTGGCCGCCAAATATTTAACTAAAATGCAATTTTGGAAGCTTAAAATATTGAAAATTTATTACTATAAACATGTAGCAAAGTAATACAAACATGTTCTAACTTCCTTTCTAGAATAAATAAAGGATAATCAACTTACTTCATACACACTTTCTTATGCAATCACTAACATATCCCATGCATTTGACGCGCGATGAGCAAACGGCCAGTTTTCAAGTTAAGCCACAAACGAAATGGCGAAGACTGAAAGAAGGAATGGTGGCAACAAAACCAGCAGGGTTGCCAAATCTCGTAAAAAGAACTTTAAATAAGATTTTCACTTATTAATTCTTAATAATAGGGTTTTTATCCTAGGGGCCAATAACTAAATTAAAATTAACAAGTGGCCAATCACTGGTGTGTTTACCCTACGTAGTTATGCACAAAAAGCTTCAATTCTTTCTAATGGGTTCGAAACTTTCGACGTCTTGCTTATAAAGAGTGGAAATACGTTATTTCGCATATTTAGGCTGAGAAAACGCTAAATTCGACGTTTCCGGTCATTTTCATGCGAAACGCATGTAACCTACATGAGACTCGAAATTTTAAGTAGATTTCGAAAATTTATTAAATGATGTCAAGAAAGTTACAGGTTTTTCTTAACCTTCGAACTCTAATTAGATTAGAGAGGTTTTTCTCTATACTCTTAAGTTATAAACCATAACCAGGGTGGGACTTGTTTTGTTTACTATTTGGAGGATTTGTTTAAATGTCTTCACGGTCCAGTCAGTTCAGTTGTTTCCAACAGGTCTAGTGGTTAGATGCTAAGCTTGCGGCAGGACACTCAGGTTTTGATTCCCGTTTTATTTTTTTAAGGTTGTTTGTAAAAGGTTTCTTAATTTTGGGCATGCCTTGGGTTAGTTTTTGGTTCCGCCTCCGGAGCGAGCGGATGGTCATGCGTGAAGTGATGTAATAGATATTCTAAAATAGTAAACAAACCAAGTCCCGCCCATTATAGTTTATAATCGTTGCTCGCTAGAGGCGAGTCATCGTACCGAGCATGCGATAGGATTGACAACATTGTTAACAGCGTTGCCAATCGGTGAGGAATTCTCCAAAACGTGTGGAATTTCAGCAGCTGTAGGGATTTTGTGGGGATATAATCAACGACGTCTTACCGAATTCGTTGGATATAATCACTGTGGGGATTTTGTGACACTTTAAATACGTAGACAGAAAAAGCAACATATTATATATTTTCGCGTGATTTTTTCGTTCATAAAACTTAAATTCAAGGTTGGCAGAGGATATGTTGCCCGATAATTTGGGTGCGACAGACGGAAGGGAAAAGCCGTGACGTCAGTTGTTGAAATCGATCGGAAGTAGAAGCAGCGTTTACCGTTAGATTTGTATTTATTTTCCTTTGTATCTGCTTTTTTTGATTATTTTTCTGTTCTTGAGGAGTGTTTTTTAAGAGTAACCCAAACTAACACAAAATGTTTATTAAACATTTTGTGTAGGCATGTAGTAGTGTAGTAAGTGTAGTGGACTAAGTTTTGGGAAATAGTTATTTAGATTTAGAAAACATTTTAATGCGGACAGAGCACTTTTGCAGACTTTTTTTTTAAATATCCTTTTGACGGTCTTAATGAAATTTGGTGGTGTTATTTGTAGGACTTATTTAGCCCCGACTAGATTTAAATTATTAAGTCCAGTGTCTCCTCGAGGGGCATCTTAACCAGTATTGTTGTAAAAAAATACGCCACTTACTTCTTTTACAATTTTTATATTTTCTCGGACTAAGCAACTATAGATACAATTTTTTTTTACGCTTGATTTTTTTCGTATCTTGCTTCGTTTTTGAGAAAAAAAAACATTTGACTGCATGACCTTGGATATTATAAAAAAAAATAATAATAACATACTGGCAAAAACTGCAGTGTATCTGTTCTATTTTTGAAAATTTAATAGTTTATTTTGATTATAAATATTGTCATAAAACTTGTTGCAAGCGATTAAAACAAATATTTTTTTTCGTAATTTTTTTTCTGTGGTCAATGGTCATGCAATAAAATGATTGATTATATTTTATCGAAAACGAAACAAGACACGCAAAAAGTTAAGCGACATTTTCTTTAATTATTGGCCATTATACGCCACTGGATTTAATAATTTTAATCTAGGGTCTAAATTAGTACCTTATTACTACAAAGAACACCACATAATTTAATTAAAATTGTCTAAAGAATATTTGGGATATTTATAAAAAGAGTTAAAAAAAAACTTTTAACACGTATAGACTTTTTGCCTTATTTTTAACTGCTAAATACGCTGTTAAAAGTCTCCTGATTATAGACCACCTTTTGTATATATTTATGTACGTGAAGCTTATTTGTTTGTACTAGGTTTTGTTCATTTTAATTTACTTATTGTTCAAACATTTGTCTTTTACCTACCTTAATTTTAGTAACAATAAAACATAGTGCCTTTATTTAATACTATTTTATAGATATACCTAGCAATTCAGATCTCGCATTATCATCATTTTTTTTAAAGGAACTTTAGGCTAATGGCCCTCTAAAGTGTTTTTTCAGTGGAACACTGTATATTACTAGATCACAGCATATGTTATATATGCTGTGACTAGATATTCAAAATGATGTTTTCTTCCTGATCATAAATATATCTCGGCTTATATCTCTATCTTGAAAAATAGCCGAGCAAATCGACAAAATCCGTGTCATCCCTATATGTTCTCTCATGTGGGCTTTCAACACTGCCTCTACCAACCTTGACTTAAACTTATAGCGAATACATTGGTAAAACTAGTGCGGCAAGAAGGCGTTAACTAGAGGAATATATTCCGTCTTTTGCGCATGTGCTCAATTTTTTTGAAGATTATATTTGTTTCTTTTTTTAAATTTGGGTTAGTTATGGATAGTTTTGATTGTTTGCGCTCCGGAGCGAGCGGAGGGCAATGCGTGAAGTGAAAAGTTAAATTGAGCACATGGGCAAAAGACGGAATATATTCCTCTAGGTATCGCCTCCTAGTGCGGCACGACTGCAAAATGCGTATACCATTGGCCAGTGCAGGGCAAGTATTTGCATACCATTGGGAAATTGGTGCGACATTTCTTGTTCCGAGTGCAATCAGTTCCGCTGTTCCGCACGAGACCTTGGAGGTCGTGTGGCACCGATGTTGTTGTCAAAAGAAAAAAGAACGAAATCCGACAAAGGATAACAGAGGGTTTTTTGAAAATAGGGGAAAAAGAGCTTTCTATTTTAAATTCCCTTTTATCTTCAAGTAGTGATAGTGAAGAGTTTTTAACTCAAGGTCAAATCGTCAAATCCTATACCCCATTGGCAATGAACTGGTGCAATCTTTTTTGTGCACTGGACGAGTTTCAGTGCCACACTTTTTTACCAATGGTATTCGCTATTACCTTTGCCCAAAGAGTTGGTACTAGAATTCCATTGTTTTTTTAACCATGTTGCCATTATTTTCAGTACTTAATCCAAATCTGACAAACCTAAAAAATCCATGAGGGATGTGGGGAATTGTGCACTACACAGCGATATTTCAGTTCGTAGTGCACTTGTGAATGCATGCGATTTTAAAGACCTGCAATTGGCAAGTATATCGCTCAAGAAAAGGATACTAACCAAGTGCTAACCCAAGCCATACCCAAGAAAAACCCAAAAATCAGGAAAAAAACTGCTTACTTAAAAAAACAAAACCGACGGGATTTGAAGCCGGGTCGCCGAAGTGAAGGCCAACCATGCCGACCCCTAGACCATCTGCTGCATTGATTTGCTGACTTACAAACAACTGGTTGCATCGCGAAGACATGCGTCACCTCACGTAGCTAGCCAATAGCGCGCCTCGCATTCATGCACTATGAACTGAAATCTCGCGAACCGGTAGTGAATTGAGGGGAATCGCAACGAATTCTTACCGGGTAGACGTCGTTGGGGAATCGCGCAAGTTTATGAGGGGAAAACGGTTCAAAGCAGTTGACAACGCTGATTGTTAACATTTGCGCTACGTTTATCCGCTCCTGTATGTTTTGGTTTCCAAGCAGTGTTGCCGTTTGAGCATAATTGTACTAAATTAGGTACATTTTATTTTATGTGGTATTTATATACCACACAATTTAATTATTATTCCTGGATTTTATTTATTTCTGTATTAACGGGCAATATGCCCAATATAAAAATCAACTAAATATGTAGACAAAAATTAAAGTACAAGTAAAAGTAAAACCTAACCTAGAACCTAGACCTAAACAACTTACTAATAGCCATTCGCACGGCCTCTCTTAATCCAACATTAAAGTTAAGGTGCACGTCTTATCTGGAATATTTGCATGAAAAATACACCAGATAAGGTGCACCTTAACTTAATCTTGGGTTAAGAGAGGCCGTGCGAATGGCCATAAGACATCAAGTACAGGGTGGCTCGAATTCGTGTCTATGTATGGGGAACTCGAAAACCGTAAGAGATACAGTGTCGGTCAAATTAAGGCAAAATTGCGCATTTAGGTGCCTAACAATATGCCGTTTAGAAAGTTTTAAAATTCCGAGTAATTCCGGAGATATCCGGAAAAAACCGAAATTTTGAAAAATCGTTTTATTTTTTGCCTGGGCTTATTTAAAAACGGATTTTAAATTGAATTGCACTTTTGCATTGCCACTTTTTCCGCTGTATCCAATGATGGTATCCAGTTTGAAATCCTACGTTTCGTCTTCAAGGGATCATCATTAACTTTCTTTTTTTAAATACGAACTTTAATTTTTTTTTATCGTTTTTCAGATGGTATTGGCGTTATTAATATAATTATGTATTTTTATTTTTGTATTTTTTTAAAATTTTTATTATTATTTTTTTAATTATATATTTTGCTCTGGCGTAATTTTAAACATTTTAAGGTAGGTACTTTTGAAATATTTATATTCTATAAAAATATTTTATTTTGTTTTTTGTATTAAGCGGAAAATTGGGCGTATTAAAAATAAAAAATAGTAAAATTATTTCTTACGAAAATATTAAATTAAATTATATAAAATCACGCCAAAGCAAAATATATAAAATAAATATAATAAAAAAATTATAAAAATAAAAAAAAAATTATAAAAATAAAAAAAAAATAAAAACACATACTTATATTAATAACGCCAATACCATCTGAAAAACGATAAAAAAATTTAAGTTCGTATTTAAAAAAAAAAAGTTGATGATGATCCCTTGAAGACGAAACGTCGGATTTCAAACTGGATATCATCATTGAATAGAGCGAAAAAAGTGGCAATGCAAAAGTGCAATTAGATTTGAAATCCGTTTTTAAATAAGCCCAGGAAAAAAATAAAACGATTTTTCAAAATTTCGGTTTTTTCCGGATATCTCCGTAAATACTCGGAATTTTAAAACTTTCTAAACGGCATATTGTTAGGCACCTAAATGCGCAATTTTGCCTTAATTTGACCGACACTGTATCTCTTACGGTTTTCGAGTTCCCCATGCATAGACACGAATTCGAGCCACGCTGTACACTTAATACCACAATTATTACAATAAATTTCAATTATAACGAATATTAGCCCAATAACCACAGCCAACCTGGAGTATCACAAAACGTACATCACATTGTGTTTCAAAAGCCTCAAGAAAAGATTTCTGTCAACAAAGCAGTCCAACTGAGCTGAGCATTGACTAACGAGTCTGCTCACTCTGGTGACAGAAGAATTGTTTCCGTAGTTCGTTCTGTGGGAAGGTATATGGAACGAAGGCACCTGTAGGGTTTGGCGAGCAGGAACATGAAGACCAATCTCTTCAAGAAGCATGGGACAGGAAATCCTTGAGTGGAGAACATCATAAAAGACCATCAAATCACGGTGCCCATGACGAGTCCGGAGACTAAGAAGATTAACCTCGGTTTCAAACGCCTGATAATCAATGGGAAGTGGGATATTTGTCTTGAAAGCAATTGTACCTCAAAAATGTGTGCTGGATTTGATCAATAGTTTGAATATAAATGTTGAAACTTTCTCATTTTTAAGTCGAAATAAACCACAGATTTGATAAAGAGATACCTATTTCCTATTTAATTGTACTCACCGGCTTGCTCTTGTGATTTTATTGCAAACGTTATTTTGACATGTACTCATGCGCAATTCGACGAAATTTAACTTTTCGTCAAATTGGACATGCGTACATGGTACATGTCAAAATTACGTTTGAAGTCATAGAGGTCATAGGTCTCTAATATCGCAAACGCAAACTGGTGAGTGCAATAGCTCTCTAATTATATTGGTACATTTTTAAACTTTTTGTTGCAGAGTAGTGTTGTAAATACTCGGATGATTTACATACTCGGTTACTCGGATTCGAATTAAAGTGATACTCGGATTAATCCTCGAATTCGTTTGGAGTAGTTAAAGCACTCCGTCTGATCTCTGTCGGCCACTGTTGCCATTTAGGGCAACATGTCGTTAAAATGACATTTTGCCATAATTAGGTGACGATTTATTAAAAAAATTAAATATTTGGCGACATTTTCATATTAGCAAATTTTTAATTATCAAATCGAGAAACGAAACGAAATCGTTACTCATATCAGTATAATCCAATTAATATGTACACTTTATACAATATATTTAAACTAATGACATCACAATCATTCCTGTCCTGTCTTTTATCTGAACGGAACGCACCACGTTGTGCTTTGGATTGTCAAATTTCGGGGCTTCCCTGAAGCTCGGCGCATGAATGTTTCCACGCAACCGCAACCCAACCTGTTATTGCATTGCATCATTACATTACTCAATATTCGTTTGCATTATTGCATTGTATCTGCAAATTGGAAATCCATAATTTATTAACATGTGTCAGTTTCTGATTATACTAAAATGAGTGATATTACGAAAATAATTTTTATTTATTTATTTATTTTAATATTAATAAAGTGGAATAATAAAATTTGTTTTGGTTTATTCTTGAAAAAACTCATAAAAATTACTAAATATTGACAGCTTACTGCCCTGAATATTTGGAGGATGGCGACAAAATGATGACTTTATACCAGTCGGTGGCGACTTTTTACTTTGGTACTCCGGCAACACTGCAACAAGTTCAATTAATTATTGCCAGAAAAATAGAAACACCAGCTAATGATCAGAAGACACTGACAAATACCTATGCAGAAAAATCAGCACCTGGTCCTGAACTCGTAGCACAAACTCAAACTACTTCAACAATGATGACATTTGGTTGAAAAGGTTGCAGAGGTCACGACAAACTACTCCAGCGACATCATATAGCATCTGTTTTATTTTTAATTCATATATACTTATATTAGCACTCCTATTTAAAAACCAATAATACTACAATACAAATTATTAAGATAAGATGAAAGTCTATATTGCAAAATTAAAAAATGCACCCATCTCTCAATTTATTTTTTTGTCCACTTGCAAATCTTGCAATATTCCCCATATCCGCATTAATAAGTAGTTTCAAGTTCTCTTTCGTTCCACAGTCTCACAGACAGAACATATTCTGTTTTTGTAAACCGCGCGGCTAGTAGGATTAATATTCGGTATCGATCATTTTATCATGTATGAACGAATGAATAAACGAATACGAATGACGAATGAACAGGAGCGATGCGATGATGCGAACGACGCGACGACACCGGACCGGAGAGTCGAGGAATCAAATGACCGCTTTTAAAAATCATTCGATTTCGAATTCATATTGTACCGTAGTAAAATACTCGGATTAATCCGAGGATTTCAATACTCGGATTCAACGAGTAATTTAATTCGAATTCTTACATCACTATTGCAGAGGTTATTAGACAGTGAAGCTGATAGCCACGTTTTCGGCTCTAGTGTGCGAGATTTCGAACGCAGAAGAGTTGATCCCCAGTTATCACTAACCAAGAAAGTCCTAACTGTAAGTTAGATCTGTAACTAGCTAAAATTGTAAGCGGCTTTAGCAGCCCTATTTTTCATTTTTTTTTTGCTTTGCTTGTTAGTTGTTGATATTTGCTTTCATTGTTGCATTGGCTTTGACTAATTAAGGCATAGTTTGCTGCTAACCAACATGTCCGACCCAGGGGGGGGCTTGCCCCCCTCAGGTCAATCTAACTCTATTTTAGATAATAATATTAATGTGAGCATGACCGAAATTGAAAATATAATAGGAATTTCGCAAAATAACAGTGTTCAATCGTCTGAGCTAGGTAAAAAACAGTACATTCCTCTTTTTTACAATAATAACGATTTGGGACCGTACATTGTATATGTAGATTCCACAAAAAATAGTGATAACAATATCGGTAAAATTTCAGCCTTAAAAATAGCACGTGAAATATTTCAGATGAATTTAAAAGACGTACGTCAAATTAAAAACAAGGGAACTAACCGGATTGCTATAGAATTTATAAATTCCAAGTCGGCCAATGCCTTCATAGAAAACGAACATATAAAAAAAAAGGGTTATAATGCATACATCCCAGGAAACTTCGTGACCTGTAAGGGCATTGTCCGACATATAGATATTGACGAAGATATAAATGACTTCGCTAACATATGCAGATCGAGGGTGGAGATCTTAGATGCCAGAAGACTTAATAGAAAAGTCTATAATGACAATAAAGTAGAATACGTTCCTACAGGAACCATACTTTTCACTTTTAGGGGTACAAATCTTCCCCAAACAGTAGATTTTTACAACCTTCCTTATCCACTTCACGTGTACGTATCCCCTGTAACACAATGTTACGGATGCCTGTTATATGGGCATACAAAAAAAAATTGTAAGGGAAAACCAAAATGTTTTAATTGCGCTGAAAACAAACACGTGGAAGATAATGGTGAAACTTTTACTTGTACAACAAAATGTCATTTCTGCCGCGGCAATCATAAAACTACAAATAAATTATGTCCAGAATATAAAAGACAACAAAATATTAAAAGACTAATGGCGTTTGAAAATATGACCTATTTCGATGCTGAAAAAAATTGTCCAAAAACATATATACAAAAAGATGAATACGTCCTTGATCCAAGAAATTTCCCTCCAACTCAAGTAAGAACGCAAAACCCCGTAGGCTCGTCATCTCAAATCATCGCCCCAACGCAAAGAAGGGCTCTAGATTTTAATACCAATAAAACAAAAAGAACATTTCAACAAGTATTAAGCACTGACAACAATAAAATAAGAGTCATACAAAAAAGCTTCGACAAAAATAAACATAATGAAAACTTATATTTCCCTAATTCAAGACCAGAAAAAAACACCTTTAACTCGTTTATCCAAGATCAAGTATGCAACAAAAACATTAATTTGCCTAATAGTGCCTTGAATAATTCTAATAGTAAGGAAACTGCTGGCCCATCTTCGGATGAGTCAGATTATTATGAAACTATAACAAATAACTTTTTACATATTTCAAGAGACAAACAGCTTAAAATTAAAGATTTTATTAATACCTTTTTACAAAATTCAAATTATATAGACTGGGATAATCCAGATCAGCAATAACTTCCACTTCTTTAGCTTCTGGTTCATATTTCCTGATTGGAAAGGAAATATGGTTTCTTAACTATATTCACAGAACTTAAAATCATTCAATGGAACATAAGAAGCTCAAACTCCAACAGAGACAACTTGATAACCATAGTCAGGAAATACGAACCAGACATTATATGTCTCAATGAGACATGGCTAAAGCCAAATAAAGCATTTTGTATCAAATCATACAATGTAATTAGACAAGACAGAGCAGATGGCTACGGGGGCGTAGCCACCTGCATAAGAAATAATATTATATATAACCACATCAGAAGCTTTGATGATAATAATATTCAATATATTGTAATCCGAATTAACGACATTGACATTATTAATTTATATTCCAACTCCCATCAGCACATCACAGAAGCGTTACTAACAAGCATTTTCCACGATGTTAATAGAAAAACCATTTTGACAGGCGATCTTAACTCACATCACCCTATGTGGGATAAGGTCCAGCCCAATATGGGCGGTAAAGTTCTTAGCGATTTTATACTGGAAAAAGATTTAGTACTTCTGAATGACGGCACTCCGACACTTCTTCAAGCTCCCCAACTTAAAAAAAGTATAATTGACCTGGCGATAGTTAGTAGCAGTATTGCTTCGAACATAAATTTTGAAGTACTCCCTGACTGTGGAAATAGTGATCACTTCCCAATTTCATTATCCAATAAACGTAAAACCGCACATCCTATATTAAACTACAAAACAACCCCTTATCACACTCGTAACTTTCATAGAGCAAACTGGAGCCTCTTCTACGAGAAGGTAATGGTCGAACTCTCCTTAAATAATGAAGAAATGAACTTTGCTCTCTTGGATAAAATAATAAATACAGCAGCAAATCAATCAATACCGACTAAAATAAAAAACCAACCGGACAAAACAGGGAACCCTTGGTGGGATGAAGAATGCTCCGAGCTGATAAAACAAAGAAAACAAATGTTAAAAAATTTTAAAGAATTCCCCTCTATAGAAAATTATATTTTGGCAAAAAAACAAATTGCATTAACAAGAAAACAATTCAAAAAAAAGAAAAAATCCAACTTTATACAATTTTGTGATAAACTAAATAGAAACTCTAATATTTCTTACGTTTGGAAAAAAATTAATAAATTCAATCATAAAAGGCAACTAAACAAAAAAATCAACATCAAAGACGAAACACTTGCACAAATACTAAACAACGTAGCAATAATAGGATTTGAACATACTTTTTCCATGAACACTCCCACTCAAGACATCCAACCCTTTAGTATTGAAGAATATAACTTTGCCTTAAAGGGAAAAAAATCATCAGCCCCAGGAATGGACGACATATCCTACGAAATGCTTAAAAACATTCCCATTCAAGCAAAAGAAATATTAATAAAACTATATAATTCTTACCTGAACGGGAGCCCAACCCCAGACGAATGGAGAAAATACAATGTCATCCCAATCTTGAAACCCAATAAAGATCCTGTCGTTATCAACAATTATAGACCTATCATTTTATCATCATGCTACCTCAAACTACTAGAAATTTTAATTAAAAATAGAATTGAACACTTTGGGGAGAGTAAGGGTGCCTTTTCTACCTATCAAACAGGTTTTAGAAAAGGGATGAGCGTTAATCACAACATAGCATTAATAACTTCACATATTGATCTGGCGTTCAAAAAAAATGAGACTGTCATAGCTACTTTCTTAGATATAAAATCAGCCTATGACTGTGTAAATATTTATAGGCTTTACGAAAAGCTGGAGGCACTACAAATCCCAACTCAACTTTCTAACTTAATATTTAAACTTCTAAAATATAGAAATCTTTATTCTAGAAAGAATGACGGGTCTTTCTTGGATCCGGTATTGACTACGTCTGGCCTCCCGCAGGGATCACCACTAAGCACCGTGTTATTCAATATATACACTACAGAGTTGTATAAGCTAATGAACACTGATATAACTATAGTTGGGTATGCTGATGACTTGGTGGTTCTGTGCCAAGGCAAAGATCTACGAGCACTTTCTGAAAAAATTAACACAGCATTAGAAAGAATAAACAATTGGCTGATGGATAACGATCTGAATGTTAGTCCGGAAAAAAGTGAAGTAATTTGGTTCACCAAAGGCAGACGTAAAACCAATAACCCCCCTCTAATTATCATCAATAATAATATAATACCGTAAAAAGACTATACCAAGCATTTAGGGATCATCCTGCACAAAAATTTGAACTGGAGGCCACATATAGAATACATCACCACTAAAGCAAAAAAAAAAAACATCAACATACTTAAAGCAGTTTGCAGAGTGTGGTGGGGTGCAGATCCAATAACCCTCCTCACCATTTTCTATGCCTTGGTTAGAACCCACCTGGATTACGGTTCAGTCTTTATTAGTCCAAATAACCAACCAAATTTAAATACAATAAACACAGTACACTTTGCGGGACTCAGGACGTGTTTAGGCTGCATGAGATCAACCCCAACAAATGTCCTGCTTGCGGAGGCATCTGAAATGGATTTACACCATAGAAGAAAAAGATTGGCTGTGTCCTTTTTGGCAAAAATTATCCCTATTGTAGATCAACCTATATCCAACCTACTAAAAAAACAAAGAAATTATTATTTAATTAATGCAGATTGTCATAGAAGAAACAAAGCTCCGTACCTATTCCAGGCTTACGATAAATTCGCTCCTTACCTATCAAAGATTTATAAAAGTAAACAGTTTCCGTGTTATGAACAAAATTATTTTAATTTCTTTTCAACAATTAAAAAATTAGACTTAAATCTAAAAAAAGATCCAGTAAAAGTTAAAATGGAATTCTTACAAGAGACACAAAAAAATAAAAATTCCCACAAATTTATATTCACCGATGCGTCAAAGGAAGGAAACAGGGTTGGTTT
>MU194919.1:5710-17324 GCA_016904865.1 Pissodes strobi | reverse complement strand
TATATCACTCTTTGTTATTTTGTCGCTATACTCCTCTAATACATTTTCAAAGATTTTTACCAGCATATTACATATTTCATCATTTGCTTCTTTTTTAATTGAATTGCTAATGATCTGCCGCTCGATTTTACTATCACTCTGCATCTCATGATTATCTTCATTAGAATAACAACCAATTGTGATATAGGGAGAGTCGCCGATACAGATTCTTCAATTTTTGTTATTGCAGCTCCATTTGGATTCTCCAGAAGACATCTGCCGATGATATTTTAAAAATACATTGATATTACCCTCTCACTCAAAATTTCAGGAAACAATTTTAATTTTGAAAGAATACGATTCTTATAGAATAAAAATAAATCTCAACTACCCTCCCGGGGCAAGTATCTGACTTGATGAGTCCAATTAGTGGCTCTTTTAATCTGATTACGTGAAAACTGACCTATTAGAACATGTAATTTGATAAATTCCGAGCAAGTCACGCGGATATAACTGAGGGTCGCAAAACAGATAAGATATAAATAAACATATCAATGGAAAATTGACGGCAAATACAATTTGCGGAGTAATTGCAGACTTTGACACGACGTTTTTTTATAAGGTGGGAAAACCAAAGCTTGGTTTACTATACAGGTTTACATTTTTTATGAATCTATTTGTCTCGAAATATGCCAACACTTAATGCTTCGAGGAAACCGCACGTAGTTCGTAATTTGATGGCTAAACGTAGAAAACATGCATAAATTAAAAACGTTTTAAAACGCGTTTTAACCTTTGGTTAGACGCACTCTAAATTGGAACAAGAATACATGCGCTGGGGTGTGAGTCCGCAACACGGCAAGGCAATTCCATCAAAAATTAAAATGTCAAAGATAACTAATGGTAAATAAAAGGTATGTATAATATTTTTTTTAATCAGTGTCATTTAAGATATATTATCTACATATGAAAGTACAATATGTTCTACACACATACCTATATTTTTCCCGCCTTATACAGGATTAATTTCTGCTCTTTAAACTACAGCAGTTTAGGAATCGATTATAAGGACCGCCTGGTTGCTTTGCAGCATAAACTTCTCGATTAGAGGGAATATAGACCTTTGAATCAACCAAGTCAAAAATTTTAATTCATTATTTGTTATGTTTACTGGGAATATACGGGCTGAATGAACAGCGTCCTCGAAAGGCCTTCAATTTTTCTTCAACCGTAACGTAATGAAATGAACACTATGCATTTTTCAGTTTGTGACAAACTCATCAAACACTTTCGTTATAGGAGATAACTTATCTAGTTTTTTGCTCATCTCGTGTTTCAGCATCATCGAACTTAAGATGTTTTAGAAAACTGAAATCTGAGTCTTTGAACTACGGCAGTTTGGTAATTGCTTGCAGCATAGGCTACTTTTCGACCTAAGCTTCTAGAATAGAGGTAAAATAGTACTTTGAATCAACCAAGGCAAATACTTTAATTCAATATTTGTTAGGCTTATTGGGAACGTACTGTCTAAATGAACAGCGTCCTCAAAAGGAAAGGATTTTTCATCAACCGTAGCGTAACGAAATGGACTGTATGCATTTTATCAGTTTGTGACAAACGCATCAAGCGCCTCCTTTAGAGCATATAATTTATCTAGTTTTTCGCTGATCTCGTGTTTCGCAATCATCGAACCTAAGAAGTCTTAGAGGAAACTGAAACCTGTTGGAAATACAGATTTCAAAAAAATCCTTCTTCAGTTGGCATTTGGACTATTACGTAATACCATCGAATTGATGCTAGCAATATTTAGTAAGGAATAAAATACCACCATCGGCTGTCATCGAATATTTCTTGCCCAACCATAGGCAGCACAGAGCTTGTCAACGCCAGCTTTGGAACGATTATAATACATAATTATTTCGGGTTTTCCCGTGTCCGGATATATATTCTCGTCATGGTGTGGACAATAATACATTCTTACTGACTTTGGGTTTGTAAGAGACGAGTATAAACAAACATTTCGGCGAAAATCAAGCATGCAAGTGGATACTGTAGGACGGGTAAATTCTACTGATAAAAACCTTTTATTTTTGCAGATAGTACCTAGCAATGATAGTTTATTAGAAGAAAATAACATCAACAACTCTATACTGGTAAACCAGTTGTCAGTGGTAACATTCCTTCCAAAGCGTTTTTTCGGTTCGCAAAGTTTTTGAACTACAGCAGTTTGGTAATTGCTTACAGCATAGAGTAAGTCCTGCTGATGTCCGACATAAGTTTCTAGATTAGAGGTGAAATAGCACTTTGAATCAACCAAGACAAAGATTTCAATTCAATATTTGTTAGGATCATTTGGAATATACTGCCTAAACGAACAGCGTCTACGAAAGGCCTCCAATTTTTCATCAGCCGTAACGTAATGAAATTGACTGTATTTATTTTTACAGTTTGTGACAAATACATCAAACACTTCTCGTAAAGGAGCTAACTTTTCTAATTTTTCGCTCATCTCATGTTTCAGCATCATCGAACCTAAGACGTCTTAGAAGAATCTGAAATCTGTTTCCTGACATAACCAAACGGAATATCTCTACACCAGTTCTCTGCATATCATATAACTCTTTCACATGCAAGCGGCTTGATTTGAGAACTCCAGCCATATAAAGTAAGGCAAATAAAGCTTGAGTCTCAGATATACAAGTAGAGGCAGTGTCTCTTTCACGGAAAAAATTTGAAGTGTTCGCACGAATATGTTCGTTTGTGCGATCTACAATGATAGTCAACATTTTATCAGTAAACAAATCCTTCCAGATATCAAGTGGATCTGTCAAGGTCTTAGTGGTGGATAGTGTTTTGCCAACTCGGTGATATCTTCCTATAAAACATGGACCATCTAGTGGTAGTTCTTCTTCAGTATCTTGCTCCATACCTAGGCGTCAGTTCTTTGTTCTAAATAGTTTTCTTCTGCATCATGTTCTTCATCATTGTGCTTAATATATTCTGCATCGCCATCCTCTAACAAAGTTTGCTCCAGTTACTGTAAAGGCCTGCCCTTTTCCATAAGACATTCTGAAACAGAAAAAGGAATATAAAAATACCCAGATCCTAAAATCTTTTCATCTAACCATTTCTCTATTCTCCTAAGGACCAAAGTTATCTCTAAGGTTAAAAAAAAACTGCTGACTTGTTACTAATAATAGAAATTAAACCAAACAGTCACTTTTTGTGTCGAGTGTAAATGTGCGCGGTTTTTCACTTCGCAACCACTAATAACACAATGACAAACACACACTTTAGAGAGCTCCCATCAGACTGATACACTTCGGCGTAGACCCGAAAGATACTGAAAAGAGGAACGTCAAAAAGTGAAAAGGTTAATTAGATATTGTTTGTAATTCGTTGTTTCGATTATTTTTGTATTGGTTCAGGGACGGATTCAGCATGTTCTTCAGAAATATTAGCAAGGATTTTTTAAAAATTTATTTTGACCTTATTTATGCGTTAAAGTACATATCAAAAAGCAACAATAAAAATATCTATTCAAAATAAAATCAAAACAAAAAATATAACGAATTTTTCATAATAAAAACAAATAAAAAAATAAAACAAATTTCTTGCTGAAGAATGTATTTTAAAATCGATTTTATTTTTTGACTGTTTTAAAGTTAAAGGAAATTCTTCTGCACTGGAATATTTTAGAGCTTCAATCCTACAATAAGAAGTATTATTAATTAATTTAAATAACTGTACCTCACCTGTTAATTGTGTTATAGAAACCTTGCCAATAATGGAGCCAAACATGTCCATTATTTTTGACAACTTTTCAGACAGATAAATCATATCATTAATGGAAGCAAGGTTTTATGCAAGTAATACACTTAAAACAATAGTTATTTACATTACTAGATCCAAAAGTAAATTTTTTGGCCTAAGGAGGTTTTTGAATAGCCGAGGCGAAGCCGAGGCGATTCAATTTCTCCGAACACCAAAAAAGGCTATCGCATCTTGTGAGGTATTAATTTTTCTCTACTACTGTTCTCTGATCAATTATTAATTAATGAACTTTGATTTTATTCAAATTACAATAATAAAATAAGGATTTTTCACCTGTAAAATAATCCATGACTAGTTATTTGAGTACTGTCAAAGTCTGTCAGAGTTTTCGAATTGTTTAATTTTGCTTGTCTAATGTTCTCTCAAGATCAAAACGTTGTTATTCAGAAGGCGGTTGAGTTGGCATGTGCCTCACGGTTACCCGAGAAGGCGAAAGACAGATACTATCAAATGTGTAACCTGTTTTTACAATGGTTGGCGGATAAAACCGTTTCTCAAATTGACGAAAATGTGATGTTAGCGTACTTCCTAGAGAAATCTGAAACCTTATCACCTCCGTCCCTATGGTCGCAATATTCCATGCTTAAATTGACTGTTTCTGTGAACAAAAATCAAGTTATTTCGCAATATAAGAAACTCATTACATTTATTAAACGAAAAAACGATGGTTACGAAGCTAAAAAATCTAAAATGGTAAGAAGTTATCAGGCCGTCGACCTATTTTTTTATTTTTTCGAAAAATATCGTTACTATATTGTTGAAAACAACAAATTTAAAGATATTCCAGTGGCGGAGTAATCATAACAATAATCAATTTAAAATTAATAAATCAGTAAATAAACAATTTCCTCCAATTTCCTAGTTTACTATTAGATTGTTTACCTATCTTTTTTCGAAAAATGTCAGTATATTGTTAAAAAAGAAAAATTTAAAAATATTACAGCGGCAGAAGTAACATTTTTTCAACAGTTAATAAAAACAAATCGAAATTAATACAAGATAATACAAATAACTATTACTTAAATTAAGCAGTTAACCATATGTTAAACAAATTACACTTATTATTGTAATTTTAAATAGGATATAGTAGTGAAATTTGTTTAAAAACGCGTGAATTCTAACAGCCGGATCAAAATTTTTCTTAAATAAAAATTCAAATATCTAATAAGATGGGTCCCATCCATGCCATATCGTGGAATTCCACCTCTTACGTCCCTCCAAACACGCTCTATATTTTGAGTGTGGACTGAGTTAAGATGTAAAATACAAAATATGTTTAAAATTTTCCGCAGAATGTAAAAATGCAATAATATAGTGTTTCATTTGAAAAAAAAAACGTTGTTAACAGGTGTAACCCAAACTAACCCAAGAACTTGTAATTAAACATTAAAGCTCCCGGCTTGGCCGGTCGCCTTTTCCCTAGAAAAACTAACCCAAACTAACCCAAGAACTTGTAATTAAACACTATAGCTCCCGGCTTTGCCGGTCGCCTTATACCTAGCCAAATCGACAGTACGATGACCAATCGACAATAGTATGGCTGCTCCAAAACAATTCACATTTAAGCAACTTTTGCCGAGGTTACGGCAGCAAGCACCAAAGGATGCAAAAATAAAATATATCTTCAATTCTTAGTTTGGACTTTCCAAACCAAGTGTTTTCTCTGGCGGATCTTGCGAAATTACATTTTATTTTTTTACTGCTTTTCTTACTGCTACTTTTTTTTTATGGCAGTGGCACACACACTAAAGGGAGACCCTATGGCGCTCGACGAGCGGTGTGTGTGCGAAGATGTTGATTGACACGGCTCTTGAATATTTGTAAGTTGTAATTAGTGGGAAACAGATGTCCTGGAAGTGAGTTCCACAGTGATGCAGTGCGTCAGACAAAGGAGTTCTTGTAAAGCGATGTTCTAGGAGTTTCCAGTTGTACGACGAACTGGTGCGCTCTTGCCGTCTGTCGTGACTGTCTGACAGGAGCTGCCAGGGGCGGGATGAGGCGGGCCAAATCCTGGGAACATCTGCCGTGAAAGTATCTGTAAAACAGAGATATATCGGCTACATGTCTGCGGTGTTCCAGACTATCTAGATTCTGTATGGAATCCAGCAGCTTTAGGGTGTGCTTTGGTGCGGCACCCCAGATATATGAGCAATATTCTAAGCACGGTCTTATTTGCGCTTTGTAGAGCAAGAGCAACTGCTGCGGTGTATAGAGTTTTTTGTTGCGAAATAGCGCACCAAGCTTCTGGGAGGCTGATTTTGCTATGTTAGCAACGTGGTCATGCCAGGACATATTGCTGTTGACCGAGATACCCAGCAGTCCGATTGACGAGGATGAAGGAAAGGTCGACCCTGCCATAATAATGTCAGGGCCCGCTGTATTGGCCCTCTTGGTAAACGTGGCTGCTTGGGTCTTTGCTGCATTGAACTGGACCAAATTTCGGTCGCCCCAAGTTTGAACTTTCTCCGGGTCTTTATTAATTGCTGTAATCTGCTCCTGTCTGCGGTGATGAGTCTCAGTCGCTGGTAAGGGTTTTTCTGATCTAAAGTGGGAGACAAGGGTACCGTCATCTGCACAACTGTAAACAGGATTATTTGTTTCGGTCAGCAGGTCATTAATATAGATGAGGAACATTAACTGAGGAACTATTAACGTACATGCTTTTATCGCAACGATACCTAAACGAATTTATGTTCAAATCAGGGTTATGTCTGCAATTAGAGCAAACTAGATGAGATGGTATTACCCCATGTTCTTTTAAGGTAATCACAAAGCTTTCTTCTGTCAGACAAGACTAAAACACTTTTCTGAATATTCAAATTACAAGCAGAGCACGACATTTTCTTCTTATAGATAACACTGCAAATATCAGCCCCATAAAATGTAAAAACTAATAATATTTTAAGCCATTCACTTTTTTTTCATAGCCACCTTACCATTTTCCAAAAAGTTTAAGATTTGCCTGCATTTAGGGACACTTTCATCACGGCTTATTCAACAACCAGCTACTCATCTCTATCGAAATCGGAAAGTTGGAGTGTCGCACACTGCGCATCCGGCAGTGCCCTGAGCAGTTCAGTTTCACGGTCTCGTGATTTTTCAGGCAATGTAATGACACGAAGCGAACTGAATTTAAAATGAATATTCCCTTCAGAATCCACGACAAATTCGTCCGAAGCTACGGCTATTGCCTTAAAAAGACAGGAAATTTCTGATTTTTATACAATTTTGCCATTTAAAATCGTTTTCAAATGGATTTTAGACGATAAAACATCGTATTTTAAATTAAACGAACTGTCAAAAGTACACGGAAAAAAATCTGTTCTATATTGAAAAATAACGCAATACTTGAATTTTTAGACTGACATGAAATATATTATTCTTATTGAGAGAGTAATCCACAATTAATTCAAAAATACACTTCATGTTGACTTTAAATAATAGCTGTATTTATTTTAAAAAATATTGTTTTAAATTGATAATAAAATGTTCTTATATTCAAGAAAAACAATAAACTTAAGAGAAGATAAAACAGTACTTTTGCCAAATGAAACTATTCTTGGTTTAAATGTGTGCAAAGTCACATTCGATACTTGTAAGTAGTTTTGAACAGAATTATATTCTCCTTAAAACCAATACACTTATAATTAAAGTAAATATTTTATATTCATTCCAAGAATATTAAAAAAAAGAAGTATAACTACTCTTCAGAAGAAGCTTACGATTTAGCGAGTGCCTGTTGCATCAGACATTAGATGTTCGACTATAGTGGTGGCCAGTTCGTTTCCTGATTTCGTTTTGAGTTCATTTTAAAATGGAAGCTTTGTTAAGCGAATGGAGATGGGAAGATTTCACAAATCAGTTTAAATGTAAATGCGATAATTGTATTCATTTATTTGCGTTTCTATGTATACGTAGGTATAAAATATTGCTTGCATTATTTAAATTAATATGTAGAGAACAAGAGAACTTTGTTTGGTATTTGGCGTCAATCATGGCGTCCTACTTTTCATTTTCAAATAAGTCATCTACATATTTAAATATTTCTTTGAGTTGCAGCATACATAATTATAGTAAAATATATAGTATTTCTAGGGATTATTTAAAGTATAGGCTAATGTATCGATATTATACATGTTGGGTATTTTTCAATTCTCACAAGTATCGACGTCGATGCTATCCCTTGTTTTCTGTTCTAATCGACCGACACTTGTGGACTCTTCTTCACCGATGAATATCCAAAGATACCCAACATGTATACCTTATTGTTTAAATCAACCCTAAAAGCGATATACTTGCCTATACATAGAATACAAAAAAATAGTTTAAATTTCTCAGCAGTCTCTAGAACTTTTGCATCAAAATGTTTTACTCAACTTTTATATTAACCATGTTATTGTATGTACTTGAAAGCACTGTTCAGTTTACGCATTATGTTGTGTACAAGATCAATCGACTTACCTGTAAGGAAGATCGATCGGAATTATCCGAGCATCTCCGCCATCCCTCATTACACTTTGTAGATGTTTAAAGTATTTGCGATGTAATCTACATTAACTGAAAATTGCGAGTTTTCTGTAGTCCTAGATTTGTAAGGCCCTTTTTATAAACTAAAATTCAAATTTATAACCATTAGATTTAATAACACACATCATGAAGGTACATATATCATGTTTAACGCTTAACTGATATTAACCTTTAACTTATTTTTAATACTATACCAATATTCTTATGTAATATGATAACAAGTTGGTAAGTAAGTTATAATTGTAGCTTAATATTTATATGATTCCTTAGAATTTATGGTTCAATAAACAAGATGCCAATCCAGTGGGATTATCCACGCCAAGTTTTTTATAGAATTTCGAGAATACTTTTGATTTTTCTGTCGAGCCAGCTGTCTTCTGAATGGTTTGTAATATAACTCCCATTCTTTGAGCTGCTGAAGTTGCCCCGTGTCGCGTGCTGTGTGCCCCAAAGATTTCCGTGTTTATACTGCTGGCTTTTAGTATTAACTTTACCCATCTGCTAATGGTTTGACTGCTGTCTGGGTGATAGGGCTTTTTGTGAGTGAGTATTACATTTTTTTTGGTTTTGCTACTTGTGGTATCGATAGCATCTGCAAATGCAACGATCTATTAGCATATTTACAGTATCTGTGAATGCCGTAATTCCTGTTTTTGAACAAAAAAATAGGTATGTTCACTAGCTGCAACTGCAATTGCAGACAGTGGAGGGTACGATCGATTGTATCTGCTAATACAACGAACTATTCACCTTTTATTGACTGGTAGCACCCTTTTTCCTTTTGTGCGTTCTATGTAAGTCTCTAATAGTGTGGCTATACATAGTTCAGGTTGATTAATAAAATAAGGTAATATCAAACTAGGTTGAAGCCTGTTTAAGCCACTTGCTGTTATTTTATCCGGGAATCGGATTTCAATTATGTATTCATATTTAAAAATATTGTCTATTTTTACTTCCGGGTTGTCCGTGATTTGTGTGCCGTTATTAGCATTAAGAGTGTTACTAGCTTTAAAGTTAGATTTGTAGATTTAAGAATTCGTGAGGGTACATGCTCTTTAAGGGCTGTAGAACTGGGTAGGAATCCCAAGTAATTGAGTATTTTGATTTTGGGGGTCTTATGTTAAATGTTCCATTGAGAAACCGTTTTATATATAACCGCTTCGTCTTTTGTTTGAGTAGGATGACTCCGAAGACAATTGAATGTTTAGGAGCTCAAGAATAAGTTTACGGTTTTATTATATATTTGTTGGCGCTTAAAAAAACAGAAATTCATATTTTCACTGTTGTATAGTTTGCAATAAAAAATAATCAGTTTAATTTCTCAGGAACTTCCTAATTTCCCTACAGCCAGAGAAATTTTCTTCCACAATGGTTGTTTCTCTCCGCAAGGAGATGTGAGTTAGTATTTTTCAGGGTAAAGATAATAGACTGTTCTGCCAGTAGCTCCCTTTTCTCTTGTATAAACCCCAAAAGTGAGCATGGTTGCGGGGGAATAACTACGCTTTTTTCGGAATTTATATAAAACCTAAATCTTGTAATGTTTATGTAATTTTATTTATTCTTTTAAGCAATTCTCTTTTGAATTACCAATAACTAGCCAATTGTCTAAGTAGAGTACAGTTTTTATACCTTTTAATTTTACATATCTTACAACTGGTTTCAATTTTGTGAAAAGATATGGAGCTGTACATAAACCAAATGAAACACAATTAAATTGGTATAGTACGTTGCAAAACACGAATCTTAACAACTTTTTTGACTACTGTGCATAGGGATAAGAAAATATGCATCTTTAAGAGATCAGTTTTCCCCAAGAATGCGTATTTTGAAATTAAAATTTTTGCCGTCCTATGTAGTCTTCTACTTTGGTAACCGGAGTGGTGGGATTTTATAATCCTGTACCCACTCTATTATTGAACTGTTTACCTTTAATTTCTGCTAATTTTGAACGTATTCTAGTTCAGACGGTTGGCTAATTAACTTATTGAAAGGAAGGCTAAGGCACTAATCCCACGGACTATAGTTGTTTCTATAATTGATACAGTAGTTGTCTTGGCAGGATTTAGTACTCTCTTCGAGATTTAATTTTGATGGTCTGAGGACATTGCAGTTGGCAGCTGGTGGATACTTCTCTATCATACTGTTTTTTTTTTTAATCTTTTAGTCTAAACTATCTGAGTATGTAGTTCTGGCCTCGCAGGTGTGATTTTTTTTTATTCCCTCACCTACACAGCTAGGTGGTTGTTACTTTGTTCAGGACCATCTGGTGCTTCTGATGTTGGTAAGTCTTGATTCGGATACGTTATTTCCTCAGCTAGCGTGAGAGGATCTTCTAATGCATTTTCAAATGCAAAAGAGTTTCCTTGGTTTTGCTACTTATGATATCGATTGCATCTGCAAATGCAACGATCTATTAGCCTATTTACAGCATCTGCAAATGCTGCAATTTCTGTTTTTGAACAGAAGAATAGGTTCATGAATATGTTCACTATCTGCAACTGCAATTGCAGACAGTGGGTACGATCGATTGTATCTGCTAATACAACGAACTATTTACCTTTTTGCTTGCTGCTTAACCCTGGTTATGCTTTCGACTGCATCTGCAAATGCAACGATTTTTTAGCATATTTACAGTATCTGCAAATACTGTAATTTCTGTTTTGAATAAAAACCAAGAGTGTAATAATTCGCTACCTCCAATGCAATGATTTTCTGTAAGAGGGTTGCAATAGTATGGTGGTTATTTGTTTTTGTATCTGCAAATACATAACACTATACCGTTTTATTTTTGTCAGTACATATATCCTTTACATCGGCAAATGTAGGGATATAGTGTGATGCCTCTAACTACTTTTACATAATATACCTACTGGGGTGGAGGCTGTTGGGGGCCCTTCACATCTGCAAATGTGAAGGCCAATTTTAGTTAAAGTTAGTCGCATCTGCAAATGCGAATTTGTAAATAGGTATTATTATTATTTATTAACATCTTCTGCAAGCAATGTTTACTCCAATTTTTTCCCTCACCGGACGGCTCATGTCAACACGAATTGTATAAAAATAATGTGTTCCGATATTACATTGCTCCGACAAAGCCGAACGATAACATTCCGCCTTTTTCCGTTAATTTTGGGTTAGTTTTGGTTAGCACTTTTAGTTCTTGTTGATTGAGCCTCCGTTGCGAGCAAAGCCAACGGAGGGCCATGCAAAGCTATAATAATACCCAACTTGGGATTTAGTCGCTCGTAAATTATGCGTCAGCTTGCCTTTGTGG
>JAEQML010069656.1:0-17325 GCA_016904865.1 Pissodes strobi | reverse complement strand
CATTTAACCTAAAAATGTAAGTATTTTTTACCATTGCGCCAAACTTGTCAATATACAGGTTGCGCCAGAATATTAGGTTTAGCTATGTTTGTCAAGCTGTTTTAAATACATATACTTATCTCCTTTCGTAGGTGCCTACTGCCGATTTGTAAAGAATAATTGACGTTCGAATTATTGTACCCTTATATTTAATTTTATATAATATAATATATAATCCTTTTTTTGATATTTTAGAAAATTTTATTGGCTTTTATCATACATTTCTCTTCCTAAAGGTTATATTAGCAAAAGCGTTTTTCAATTTTTATTAGAGATCTTCGAAATACAACACATGAAGTAATATAAATTGTGTTTATATATGGTGTGATTTAGAAGGAAAAATGTTTTTGGTCTGTTATTTTTTGTATTAAAATTATTTATTTCATTCATAGGGTCACGGCTGTTTGTTGTAAATGTAGAAATGAATAACGGGTATACAGCCAAACGGATTTATTAAAATATATAATTTGTTTTGTATCCAAGCTTTCGGTCGGCGGTATCGTGACCTTCGTCAGGGCTAAAAATTATTTTTATATAACAATGTTTAATATACCTATAACAATTTTGTGGTAACTTGCAATCAAAACTAGTGAAATTTAACAAAATGTGCTTAAAATTGGTAAAATATTAAAATATCCAATAGATATAAGAAATGTCAGAGTCAATTTACTTTGTTTCAAAATAAATAATTTACGAGATGTTAAACGAATACTTGATATTTGATGTTAATTTAATAAAGTAAGGTGTATTGGTATATACATAATTATCTGTGATTTAGTACCAATATATAAGAATAAAATTAGAATTTGTTTTATTGATTTCAGCCATTTCTAAAAATTAGTTTTATTTTTTTTTTCTTTATGGAGAATTTTAATTTTATTGAAGTTTGCTATGTGACCAGCCAGTGTGTGGTCAGATAAAGTAGAAGTGTTTTTTTGAAGTCTGATTTCACTTCTATGCCCAGAAATTCTGTTTTTTTGATTTTGTGATGTTTGTTCAATATACTTTTTATCATAATTATTACTGGATCAGTGGGAAATAAAGAGAATGTGTATGAAAGGGCTGAGGAGAGTTGCTATTTAGGTCATGTAGCCATGGGTCCCACGCTTGGTACTAGGAAATTCTCCCAGAAATCTGGTGTGTAACGTAAGTTTCATCCTTTCCGAATACGATTAGTCCAACACGAAGATGACGATTTCGATCGCCGACTCCAATTCTTTGAAGTGGAAACTATTAACAATGATCCAGCAGCTAGTCTTGTTCGACATCTGTTTTTCGTATGAGTGTTCATTTTACGTTAACGGCCGTATTAGTAGGCATAACTGTGGATATTGGTCACGTGCATTTCATGAAGTGCTGAAGTGCATACGCAGCACCCCCAAAAATTAAATGTTTGGGCTAGTATTTACGAAGATGACTTAATTGACCCCTTTTTTTACCCGGAATTCTGCTGTTAATCCAGCTCTCGTACAAATAATAAAAATTTAAGAAAACCATGAAACCATAATTTTTCAGCCCCTTTAGCTCAACCAATTTTTAGATGAAAACTCCCCAAAACTGGTTTCGAAAGAGTTATATTGAGTGGCCACCAAGATCACCTGATTTGACCCCTATAGAGTGTTTTTTTTTTGCTTAATTCATAGAAAAAGTATAATTAATTGCAACAAATGAGTTTTATTAATTACATTATTATATAGCTCCACAGATTTTGACAAGCTGTCGTATCAACAGAGATAATAGTCCCAATTGTATTCAAACCTGAAGGTTATAATCAAGGTAAAAATACCTTTAAAATGAGGTCACACGACACCCCATCCGATTAAAAATTTTGGGTGTAACTGACATCACTACTTAGGGGTTGACGTTGAAGGGCTGAAAATACAATAAAAATTGAATAGGGATGTTTTTTGAAAATGTTCTTTTACGCACAGCCCCTAGGGGGGTAGTGTGGCATACCCTCTAAAAACTCAGCTGTGTTTCGACCTGTTGAACTTGTCTCGCTGTGATTACTAGATCACGCCTCGCATTCCTCGTTGTCGTCTGGCTCTTGCCGAGATGTTGGGAGCAGGCTTGGATGTTAGTCCGTTAGAGTTCGATTAGAGTTCTAGGTCTTCTGCGTTTGGTCCATCTGCATCTACTTCCAGGGATATCGTCTGAGTTGTAGTCAACTGCTTGCCTCAGTTCTTCGCCGGCATGGTTTTCTGCTCTTATGAACATGCGCCTAGCTTTATTGACTATAAGGTCTTCAAGTGACTGTAGGTCTGCAAGCAGGTCCGAATTCCTGACGAACGAAGGTGCGCCAGCTGCCAGTCTGATTAGCTTGATTTCCGTTCTTGAAAGCAATTTTATGCTGGATTTCGCTGCGTGTCTCCAAGCTGTGGAACCATGCGTCAGTTGAGGTTTGGCTATCGGTGAGCTTTGCATTTAGTGACATTGGGCTCTTTCTTTCCATCATGGGATTTAGCATTGCTATTGCTGTCTTGGTCTTATTTCTTGCCACTTGGATGTGGCTTTTCTATGTCAGGCCACGGTTCAGGTGCATTCCAAGGACTTCCGTACTCCAAGGTATGTCGACGTTGTTTATCCGTATGTGCGGTCCAGCAGCCATTCTTCTTTTTTTAGAGGAGTATGGCCTGCATGTTGCGCTCATTGACCTTGATCTTCCAGTTTGTCATCCAGTCTGTAAGTTCCTCTGTTGCCTCCTGAAGGACAGTGGTTATCCTCCTCGTATCGGTGTGTGTAAACTGTATCATTGTATCGTCAGCATACAATTAAATTTGTGCGTCGTCGAATGATGGTATATCGTGGGTGAATATTGAGTACAGAGATGGTTCAAAGACTGAGCCTTGTGGTATTCCTGCCTCAAGTATTCTAGGTCTGTATGTTTTTTGCCTTTAACTTTCACGTGTATTCTTCTGTCTGTTAGGTAGCTTTTTATTTATGATCTTGATGATCCGGTCAGAGTAGCAAGAAGTTGTCGGACGCCGTAAGAAATCTTTTAAAATTCGCTACCTCAATCTATTAATTAGGATGGTAACATTATAGAGACAGATTACAGGTCTGTTATTAAGCAGGGGACTAACTTAGTATTACTTGGGCGAGTCTTACTAGTCTGATTTTCAAATAGTCAGTGCCTTGATTATTTAGGCAAGCTGTTAAGTTGACTGACTGATCACGCCGTATAGGTTTTCGCGATAATTGTCAAATTTTAAGCTCTGATTGATTATAGCACATACTTTGGAATGAAAATGTTCCTGCTTGATCGCCTTGATCAAAATAATCGTTTTTTTTTGTCCAGACACCATGATATCATATTAATAGATTAATAATGCTTAGTGATGCAAATATTCAAAGATTTTGAAGCGCAACTAAGTATTTGCATTATTTATTTCTATAGATCTATTTTTAAATATGCTATACACCATTCTCAGCAGCAAATCATAATAAAATTATGCCTAATGTTTGTTTACGGATTAACTGGCTGCATTCATGAGCCATCGTCAAAATAATATTAAAAAATTCACGAGACTCCCACGACACTTTGTGGGTGTCAGTTAATTTGATCTTGTATGAATTCCTCGACACGGCTATATAATTAAAATTTGCGTGATAGACATTGTTAATATTTGTGTTTTTTTGCCACGAGTAAACACCTTCAAGAAATGAGACACAATATGCCATAGAAAGTATAAAACGGAACTTTTAACGTCTCCGTAGAGTGTGATATCCATTGTCATGGATATGTTTCTGTAACTTGCTTTCATTTCTATGCAAAGCAGCTTTAAAGAAAAATGTCTTAAATTTAGGATAAAAAAAGAAAATACTTAATCAAAGATTTCATGAGTAACCAACTTTACCTAAGTTTGATTAAAGGCAGAATCTTTATTCCTTTTCTAAGAAGAAAGAAAAAATATATATAATCCGGCATGCAAATATCGCTGTCGGTTGATCATTAGACTTGCAAATGTGCACTTGAAAATATGGTATTTATGCACATCAATATGCCAAGTTTTTGAATAATATGCACAAAAACTGAAAATATGCAACAAAAATTTGATAATTTGATTTGCTTAATTCATGTAAAAAGTATAATTAATTTCAATAAACGAATTTTATTAGTTACTCTACTTATTACATTCTTAAATGATAATAATAATAATAATAATATTAATATTAAAGATAATGGAATGAACGTATGCACCTATATAGAATATATATCGGAATCACGCATTATTAAAATTATTATAATTAAATGTTTTTCAAATTTTTCAATTAATGACGTGTATATGGAAAAGCAACGTCCACGGGTGTTATAGACCAATTTTTTAAAATGTGTTAAAATATCTGGTTCCATGTTCAGATTTTCTGAAAAATTTCCATTCAAAACACTGGCAACTTGACTAGGGTTTTGAACCCGCGGTTTTTGTCAATCGTTTTTTAAAATATTTCTAATATTTGTATTGCAACTGTGCCTTGTACGTTTTTGCACTCGTTTTTGCATGACGCAGTGAATTTATCAAGTTATAATACTCTCTGTAAGTTGCATTTGTTTTTTTTTCTAATTTAATAATTGTTTCCGGCCCGAAAGTATAATTTGCTTTTAGAAAAAAAAAAATGTTTTTGGAGGAGCTCGTTTTCACAAATTTGTTTCGCAAAGCAAAGGGCCAGAGAGTCATCGGTTGGATAGTTCAAGAACTACACTTTTTAATTCGTGAAAATGACCTGCATAAAAAGATACAGCTTCTAGCCAAGTTCTTCAACTCCATCTAGTTAAATCTGACTGTGGCGGAATATTAATTAGGTAGCCTTTCTCTGTACAGCTGGATTCTTAGTGATAAAAAAACTTGTTTCACATTTGATACTAACTCGTTTACATGAGGAAATCTGCTGATTTCCTCAGCGACACTATTAATACCGTAGACTGACTATGTCACATGAATTAGATTCGAATAAAATATCTTTGGATTATTAAACCCTTTTAAATGAGTTAGCAATATATAATAAATAAGCTGGTACCTACCCTTAAGGATGCGGCCAGCGCAACATGTGCTCCGACTAGCTCGTCGGCGTGGGAGTGGGTCAAATATTTACTATTGACCAGGGCCCACCAGTTTGAAATAACTAAATCCGCAGACCCAAACTAGAAGATCCTCGATCTTAAGAATCCTTAAAGGTGATTCAAAATCAAATGACTACCAACCACATTTGTTTGGTTGAGGTATTTCAGAGCAAATAAAAGACGGTATGATGCAGATTTAAGTTTATTTTATTGGCGCTCGTTAGGGTTGACGTTAACGTGTTGTCATATTTCTTTCAATAAACAAAATGATATAAATATAAAAAAAAATGTAAAAGAGCTTAATTGAAAACAAGTAATAACCTATAAGTATAAAACTAGATCAATTGTGAATACATACAGACTGTAATTTGAATTAAATTGAATGATAATGGAAGTGAGATAGGTAAAGAATGATCGAAGAATTGTTAGGCACATCTTAGCTGTAACGGAAGTAACAATATAATATACCAAATGATTACGAAAGATCAAAAACCAATTTCAGCAAATTAATTATAAACGCAATACACATAAGGCATCAACTAGTAATTAAGAGTTATCAGTATAATACCTGTAGCTACTAAACTTTGTGCGCGTTTACCATGATATACGTGTCGCAGTTGTACATAAATAAACCTTATCGATTCAGATTATGAGATACCGTTATGTAAAATTATTATAGCCGGATTGTCAATAAATCAGAACGACAATGTTGATCATTTACCACAATATAAATCGAATTGTAAAAATAAGGAAATATAACATAAAAACAAAACTGAGTACTTATTAATTGAACCACACTGGGTATATATAGCAGGTATCTAGATTAGCATTGGTAAGCTACGCTTACTCCTAAACAGTTCCAACAATATTTATATCAATACCACGCTGAAAGAAGTAAAACACGCAATCTAATATCACGCTGAAAATACTAAACACACCAATAGCATTATGTAGAAAGATCACAAGTGTGACCTAAACTTATCTTTTCTGGTCTTCGCCGATATCACCTCCGGCCCTCTGCACGTAGGCTGCTGCTAAGCGCCTTGAGACCCCATAAACTCTCAGTGGCATTTGAGATAATGCCCCTACCTCTATGGCGGCAATCGGTACCAATAAAACACAATCAGCTGTACTGACTGGTAGCTACTTGGTTAGCTACTTAATCTCGCTCCAAATAAAACTTATTCCAAACAAAAATAGCTCCAGATAAGAACTTGCTCCAATCAAAAGAAAAACCTAAAAGAGAACAAGCTCTCAGTATGCATTCTCCTACTGCAATTTCAGGCAGCTTCCTCTTTTAGAACACTTCACACAAAGAGTATTTAAAAATAATAATATTCTTGCCAAAATGGCGAAGGTCGTAAATATAGCCAATATCATATCACCCTATAGGTGACTGACATAATAAAAAGCCCAAAGGAAAACTAAACAATATATCCGCTGTTTTACTTTGACTTGCTCCTTTAACAATTAAGCCCCTAGGCAACCTGTATCCTTTTATACAACCTGTATCCTATTATACAATACGAGTTCCCATAAAGACAAAAGAATTAGCTATGAGTGATCGACTGCAAGAAGATACCGAGGACGGTATCATGAATCACTATTCAATACGCTCAATTTCCCATGAATATTACTTATTGTAAAAGTAATGAGTATAATAAAGTTATGTTATGCCTGTTCCAGGTCCAAGTTATCTTAAGTTTGATGATATTGCATGACATAATAAGTGCATGAATTAGTAAACTTGAACAAGATTCAAGAATAACACTTTCTCTGAAGCAGTATTGGGCAGTACATTCAATCCCCTCGTGCCTAGCTACGTAGCGTTTTTGGTAGTGATGACGACTGGGAGCAAGGCTCTCTCTCCTTCAGGTACCCCTTGAGGAAGGAAACGGCGTATTTTGTTCCGGAAACCGCACGTGGCCAGTTACCAAAAGAAATCTTGACTTCAGACCGAATTCCAACAAATCCAGTCAATTAATTCATTCCATCAAACTAGTAACTCCCAACTTCTTTTGCCCGAAATAAGATTATCCCCATAAGGGCGAATCAGAAATTATTAAACTTTTAATCAGGCTTACGCACTACCTCCTCTTTGGAGGGTTTACCAAGAAAGAGCACAAGGTCAAGTTTAGATCGTCCACCTCGAACGCCAAGTTCAATGTTAAAGTGCCAGAAAAAATTCGACCAATAGGCCCGCTTTACATTGTCCTGCGACACACGTAAAATACCACAAGATGGTTGCCACCAAATTTAATAACATCTTTAATATGCAATAAAACGTACTTAAGGCTGCATGATATTATGTATTGCTAGCAGGACAAAGAAACCCGACGATTAAACCATTATTGACAATGACCAAACAAACAGAAACTACTTCATTCCGGCCCGCGGCCATTTTAAACTCCTGACATCAAAACCGCTAAACGCATGAATCCGCGGCGCAATGATTCAGACCTAAACGCACGTTTAGCCACGAGCCTGCGTCTCTGTTGGAACACTTGCGAAGCAATCTGAGCGGTGTTGCCAAGGTTAGGGAAGGGAACACACGCAACCACTAAACATCAAGCGGAAGCGAAAGACAGTCGTTTCTTGTTGGCTTGGACCGCCAACACATCAAAATCGCACGAGGAACATGTACATCTGGCAACATTTCAAGAGTATTTCTCCATAGGCAATAGGCAACCAACAATAATAATTATTGTGCCCCGTTATTGTCTCATGAATTATTGTCAAGTCAGCTGTCGCTGTTTCATCTGACGTTTGAAGGTTATATCAGAAATAAGCATTGACTAAATTTCAACTTTCCCTATTCAATATTGAAACAAATCCAGGAAAATAACCGACAAATTTCGAAACCAATATTTCTGACAGCTACGAGACTGTTTTAATGTGTATTATCACCGAGAATGTGATGATTCGGGAAGGTAAAAGAATTAATTATTGAATGTTTTGAAATGAATTGCTATTATATATCCCTATAACTTTGAAGGTTTCCTTCGAACGATGGCCAGAATACAGTACGATTTATTGATTGATTATATGCTAAGCCAGTAAAAAGGTTCATAAAGCCCGATCGATCCTATCAAACCGCCCGAGAAAAACAAGTTACGTATACGACTACCGAACTCTCAATTTTTCTCTGGAACAGCTCGATAAAGGCTATCCATTCAGATATCTAAACGAGTAAGTAGTATTATATTAGCTTCACGGACTGGCATAATAGATGTAGGCTTCAAGGTGAAATAACTGACTTTATTTGACCTCTTCTGTTACACGTTTTCATGCTAAATTGACATGTAACACCTTAAGCATGTAGTGAGCAGCATCTGACAAAAAAAGCTATTCGTGAGTTACAGCATAGGGAAGTAAAAACCTTGACAATTTATCTTAAACAAAACGTGATGTGGTCAATGAATTGGCCTTTTCTATTTGCTTTGAACCTATTAACGCCTTACGTTATTTATCCTTAAGCGCGCGCTCCAATCATTATATGAGTTATGACAGGTCGAAAGAATCGGTGGTTTCATCCACACAAACGTAAAAATAATTGTTTCTTATTTCAGATTTCTTGAATAACGTCTAAATATAAGGAATCAACATTGTTACGTCTTAAAGTTCTATTACTTGGAATGCGAAATTTCCAATACTTCTGAAGCAGTGACCTAAATTATTGCCTGACATAAATCTTCGTTGAATGCATCTTGTTTTGTAACGTTTTTGAAAGCTCTTTGGAATTACCGTTGAAGCGATTGTTGAACTTTTTCGCCCGGAGCTGTATCCTTTTTTGCTACATGTGTTGCATATAAGTACGTGTTGATCTGCATTCGAGTTATTAAAAGCAATTAAAAATATTCTATCAAGCTATTTTACCCTCACCATTAACAATTTTGGATATTTCTCTACGTTATTAATATTCCCCGGGTATTTGGTCTGTTTTTTATTATCAGACTATAAAACATAAAATGTTATTCACATACAAAGAGAAGCGGCACGGGTTCTTGGTGACATTAAACATTAGGAACTGAGAAATTTCGTTTTTATGCGCATTTTTTAAAAAATTTTCAATATTACGCAAAAAGAAACCTGTAATTTGACTAAAAAACTTAATAATCTTATACACGAGAATTTTAGGTAGGAGCTTCTTTATAAGTAATTTTTCAAAATTATGTCTTTTCATCTATCCAATAATTGGATTCCAATTGTTAGTCCCGAGCGAAGAACTAAAGTCAGCTTCCGAACCATGTACGCATATATCACAAAGCCGGCTGTTAGAGCGGATTCCGTGAACAACACCAGTATCATTTTCGCTTTGCGAACATAATTTGTTCACTGTCATATCATTATTATCTACCCAGGTCACAATATTGCGTTATTCTCTGTATTTATTGCCTTAAAGTTGAAAGATACTTTACACGCCAGTGAAAAATGCTTGGTCCCTCAATGAGTAATTTTCGTTTATTTTGGCACTTGCGCCAAATAAATCCCCTTGATAGTAAAAGTCGATTTCAGGTTTTATACTGGTACGGAAAATCTGTTTTGTTATTTATAGGAACAAGGAGTGTTTTCCAGGTCTGAACTTTTTTAAATTCTTCTATTGTTCGTCGAATTACTTGAAAATCTCCATCATCTATTTTGTTTTTAGGTACATTATAATCGCGGTCTTTTCTTGCGGCGAGATGTATAAGGTGTAGAAGGATTTGAGCGATCACTATGTTTTTTTTTCTATCTTTTTAATACTACTTTTAGAAACACCGGTGTAAAATGCAGCCCATTCTGTTCGATGTTCAATGGGAATATCTATACATTTCCTGCTTCTCTATCAATAACGTGAGCAATTATCTCACGTGCGGCGCTTCTAATTCTTTTTCCCTGTTTGTTCATCAACGTCACATCGAAATAATAACGCAACGCAGGGAGTCGGTAATTTATATATAAATTAAAAGAAAATCGCGAATATGATGCATGTTTCCGAAATAGGTAAACAAGCCTAATCACAGTGGACCAGTAAGAATTTTATTAATTATTACAGCGTATAGATTCGATTTTGCAGGACAGAGTATCCTGTTCCGCAGAGTAATAACAGTGATTCTGTTTCTAAGGACCGTCTGGCTTGCTTTCCTGTCCCGTATATTTTAGATGGGATAAGGTATTACGTGGTTGATTTTATAACACAGAACCGTGTTAGTTTATCCTCAACTACGTGGCAGGCACGATAGACCTAAGGTCACAATGGAGGGCCATAATTAATCCCATTCACTTTTTAACCTACTACTTACTACTTGCAGGAGATGACAAAAACATTGATTAATTCATTTTTAACTACGCCATTGGTAACGTTGGATTTCTACTAAGAGTGTAGCTTTTTTATTAATAACGCAACTACACAATTTTGAGAACATAGCAATTATATATTTTTTTTATTGTTTAATACTCTGTATCTCGAAAATTACGCATTTCCAGACTCATGTTTAATATAGGATATTTTTTGCTTAAATGCCACAAGAATATATCCTGAGTTTACTTATTCATTACTATTTGGTGCACAAACATGACATAGGCATCCCAAAATATAGTATGTAAATCTTAAATATTTTTTAATTCTAATAAAACTTTTTAAATTAAAACTTGAACAATAAGTGCAAACATAACGAAGGCAAAAAATTATCAATAGAAAATCATCGTCAGTATAGATATGCGAATGCCTGAAATTCCTCGATCGGAATATACCCTATTAATGAATAAATAGTTATAAATGTAAATCCAGACCCATACTGGAGATGTCTACTCATCTCCAACTACTTCGGTCTGATAGTAAATAAAAATCAAAAAAGTAACCCAGACTCACTTTACAAGTGAAATTAAGTGACTTGATAAGTGGCATCATTGACGGATATTAAGTACATGTTTCGTTTGATTTACTTAATTTGAGCTTCACCATAAACAAACATGGGAAGAAAAATTCTGTTGTTTGTATTGTAAAGGCTAGTTAAGTTGTCTGTGGGTTTACGTTTGAATTAATTTTGGAACTAGAAATATTGTTTTTAGTGTTGTTAATTTTAACGATAATGTGCGAATTTGTATCTGGTCGTTTCGATATTATATAAGTTCAGTCGGTATCTTGGCCGTGGCCACGTTGTATGGTTCGTCGGAGAAATTATTGCTGTGAATAGTGCCCGTGTGTTGAAGTAAGATTTTGTGGATTGAACAAGAACTGATAAGGTAATAAAAATGTAAATTTTTCAATTAATTAAGTAGTCGATGAAGTAATATCGGCTTTTGTGGAAAAACTGTGTAACATTCTATTGAATGGGAGGTACGCGAAAGCTTACAAAGTACGCCATAACATTACGGAATACAAAAAAATCTCAAAACTATGTTTAATCATGGTAATGAATTAATTATCGCGCGTATTTGACATAATCGCTTGACCTGTGATTCTTCGAGCAATATAACGTTTTGTGCTAAAAGGGTGGGAGTTACCGGTCAATAGTAAAATATGCCTGAGCATAAAAGTTGAGGCCTGTGGGTATAAAAACAGCGATTTAGAAGGTACGAGAGCTGAAAATGTTAGATAGAATAACAAGGCAATGTTTCTCAAACTTTTTTATTTGACGTACGCCTTTTTGTTGTTCAGAAATCGTGCGTACCACATCGAGGGAATACAACGTAGTCAAAAATATTCCAAGATCACGCACATACGACTATGCTATTTGTTATACAGATTAGTAGTAGTAGTAGGTGAGGAAAGGCTAGAAGGCCTAGCTGATAGGCCCGGAGGGCCTTCGCAGCATACTCCAGATCTCCTCTCAACCACCAGCCCCACCTCCAGTCCACTCTACTTCCTGATGAAGGTCAGAATCTCTCCAGAACAAGTACATCATCTCCTTGTCCTGCAATATTTCCAAGCCAAAGACGGCATGTTTCGCTCTTACAAAAGCAGTGCACCTGTCCAGGTAAGAAAGTGGGGGGGGGTCATTCTTCTCCCCACATCGCCGGCAGGTATAGTGTTTTCCTTAAGACACATGTGTCTTCTTAAACGACAGTGTCCTGTAATGAACTCTATCAGGGTGCCCAGGGACCGCCTATCTCGCGCCATGAGACGTCTGTCTTGCTTTTATCAAGCTCAGCGGTAAGATTAGCCTGTCTGCCCACCTTGAAAGTTTCTCCACTCTCTTGAGTGGGCCTGATGAGTCCGCTCTGTGACTGCCGCTCTTACTTGGGCTTGGCTTATGGTGCATGGGATGCCAGAGCCGAACCTAGCAAGTTGATCTGCCATCTCGTCCCCCGCCATCCCTATCGTCTTTACTCTCTTACTCTATGCCAGTCGCTCCAAGGCATCACCGCACACCTGGACCAATTTAGAGTTAGCCCTAGGTGCAGAGAACGCCCTAAATGCAGCTTGGCTATCAGAGCGAATTACTACTTCCTCTTTATGTCTTTGTCTGACATCGTCTATTGTTGCAACCATTAAGATGCATACACCTCTGCTTGGGACATTGTTGCGGGCTTTTCCAGAGGGAAGCCCTTTCCGATAAACTTACCTCTCCTCGTTCCCCTTACCCCTTTGTTGGTATGATCACTATGTATGCTCTCTTCAGTCTCAGATTGTCGTCGGGTACTACGACTCTGTATGAGGGCAAGAGTATCTTCTCATCTGCCTTTAAATAAATTCTCCCATATTCGAGTATCTCACCTCGTTCTCTCCAGATACTATTGTACCGTAATCGTAAGAAGGAAGACATTGCCTCTTGCATAACCCAGACCTCGAGTGGTGGGAGGCCCAGCAGAACATCTAAGGCTGCTGTTGGCGTTGTTCTGATGGTCCCTGTGATGGTGAGACCGGCTTCTACATGCTATTTTTTATTGGAACTCATAGTGATGATACACATGTTCGGACGGGAGTGGATGCAATTTTAAATCCAGCTTAGCACAAATCATAATAGCATATTGTCGTTGTTTTGTACCTTATTAATTGTTGCAAACAATTGATATACCCACTACACAAATCAGAATATTTTTAGATATCAATTATGAAATTTTGTCATGTAGTAAGATAAAAAGATGGAATTTAATTTACGTTTTAATTAAAAAATAAACATTTATTGAAAGTAAAGTGGAAAATTTGTTTAACCATCCGTGTACCCCTAAACACCGTTGACCTATAAGTCAATAATATTCTTAAAATATGTGGTAAACTTTTGTTCAGGGTCGGTCAATGTGGTTTCAGTTATTTAACAGTTAGAGTGGTTAGTACCAGTTGTCCCCGTAAGTGCTAACGAGAACATTTTGCTTACCGACCGTTTTGGTTTAATTCGATTCTAAATCGTGTAACGGCGCCCTTTACTTACTTTTTGCGACCTCCTGTATTTCGGTTTTCTCGGGCGCCACCCCTTTGATATTTACAGCGACAAAGGGGATCGCTGTTCGCCTATCGGGTAGCCTTTAGACAGTGGAGAAACGGTTGTCCAAGGTTCGGTTTTTAAATAATCGGAATCGGTCCCTGGTGAATGAAACACTCCGTGTAAACAAAATAATGGTCGTGTTTATCCGACAGTAAGTATAAACCTAACTTTCTTATAGCTAAAAGTATCAGACAACTTATTCTAAGCGACCCAACCCGGTAATACGTAAGAAAACTCAAAACGGTAGTAAAAGAATCGAAATATCTAATCGCGCGGTAGACTGTAGCGGTGCGGAAGCCCCACGGTAAGTATGTTAGCAATTACGTTAAACGGTAGCGGTACGGAAGCCCTACTGTAAATATGGCAGTAAATACGGTAAACTGTAGCGGTACGGAGCCCTACGGTAAATATGGCAGTAAACACGGTAAACGGTAGCGGTACGGAAGCCCTACGGTAAATATGGCAGTAAATACGGTAAACGGTAGCGATACGGAAGCCCTACGTGCGGTAGTAGATACGGTGAACTGTAGCGGTCCGGAAGCCTTACGGTACGTGTGGCAGTAGATACGGTACGGAAGCCCTACGATAAATACGGTATACGGTTCTCAATAGCTCCAGCTCTATGACACGGTCGGTTCAGCAGAACGGTTCCCTAACTCGGACGTGAAGCCTGGATGGACTTAGTTTGGGAGGATACTTAGCCGGGATTACTCCACTTGTCAAGCCAGGATTGCCGGGATTACTCCGCTTGCCAATAGGGGAGCCGGGATTACTACGGGAGGATGGCCGGGATTACTCCGCTTGCCAACCGGGATTGCCAAGCAGGGATGGCCGGGATTACTCCACTTGCCAATAGGGATGGCCGGGATTACTCCGCTTGCCAAGGCAGGATGGCCGGGATTACTCCACTTGCCACTAGGGAAAGGATCATGGACCAGGAATACGGTACGACGGATATTTACCTGCTCGGTCGGTCGGTCCTTCCCGGTTTGTCTGGAGCTGGGCTTGGTCGGCGGTGTCTCCTACTGGTGGGGTATGCTGCTTGCTCGGTGCCAGGCTGCGGACTAGACTGCCTCTCGACTGCCGACTGACTCGACTCCGGACTGACTGCCCGTTCTAGGGTTGCCGATTTAGAATCGATCTTTTGGAAGATCGATTTTTTTAAGTTAAAAAATCGATCTTTTGAATCGATTCTCTTTGGGTCGATTTAATCGAAGATCGATCTTTTTAAAAGCGATTTTAGAATCGATTCTTACAATTTTATGATTATGACTGATACTGATATTTTCGGGTTTCGGCCTCGTCAAAATTAATAAATTATTGAATGCAAATAATATGCGATACAGGCAAGGCAATCGGCAACATCCTAATCGCAAATTCGTAACCATATTATTCCGGGAATCCTCTGCCGCGCGTTCGGGAGAATTCTAAAATGCTAAGCTAACGGTAATACTGTCACAGTTTATACCGTACCCGTACGGTATAAACTGTGATACTGCATCGGTTATCGTGCCGCGTGCGTATGACGTATTTAATAACCTAGCCATTACATAATTTTTTTTATCATTGCGATTCAATTGAGGGTGTTTCAGTGAGCCTATTTTGACACGTTTTTTGAATTTTCCTTCGTCGTTAAATTGATAAAGACTGTTATTTCTCTATTTATGATTGCTGTTTGCACTGATTGATGTATGGAAGACATTTGAAACAATAGTCCAGTTATCGCTCGTTTTGTAAGCTATAGTGCAGCAGTATTTTAGTATAGGTAAGTTTGTTTTAAGTACTTTTAATTACATTTTTAATAGAATACCTATGTGGCCTAATACGTTGTACCTAATCATTAATATTATTACATCGCCAACTCTTAAGTATTGTTATAAACTAACTAACAAACTAAAGATCGATTTTCTTAAAGATCGATTTTACTATATCCGATTTAATCGCGAATCGATTCTGTTGCTTTCGATTTGGATCGATCCCAGGAATCGATACTTTTCTGAAAGATCGGCAACCCTAGCCCGTTCTACTGCGGTACATCTGGTTTTATATGATGAGGCCTGCGCGGTCCTCAGAACTTGCGAAGTGGGGCTCGCCGCCGCCGGTACGGTGCGTACTACTGATACTAGGAAAACCTTGGGTAAATTGCGGAAAGTGTTTTCCTGTATTTTCGCGCGGTTTTCAGTAAGATAGTAATGTATATATTATTTTTACGATAATTTACCAAAACGAATGGTGTTTCTATGACACCAAATACCAAAGATACGGTTTAACAACAATTAATTAGGCTTACGCTCTGTAATATAAGAAAAATTAAGTAACATCGTTACAATCGTTTATAAAACATAACCTTTTGGAACTCTTTCTGACCCGACTAAAAGCAGGCGTAAATACAATCAGAGAACCCTGTTCGCCGTTGTTAAAGATGGGAAAGTGTGCCAGGTTCACGAACAGATAAATCTTCAGGAATTTATGTTCAGCAGGTACTGCTGATCTTTGCTTAAAATAGACCGGCAAATTTCTGGATTTTCACAAGCAGCATTGGCAGCAATGGAAGTTTCTCACATTTACTGAGCCGATCGCGAGGCCGATCGCACCACTAAATGATTTTGAGCCAGTCGTATCACCATCTAAAGTTTGAAACAAATACGCCGGAATGGCAATTCATTGAAGTGTAAGAGGCACAGTCTCCTCCTGTATTGATCTTTAATCTTGTTCTTCAATTGTGCGAATATTACCGGTTTTCCATCGAGTATTAGAAACGGTGCCATCACATCCAATTACGTCCAGTTTATGAACTGAAAATTCAGTTTCAGTCAAATAAGAAAGAATGCTACTGGCGATGCTTTGAGCAAACCCACAAGAAGCTGACACATGCCCAACGTACATAGAACCTGGTTCTTGTAAAGTTGAGTAAAAGGGGAAGTACGGTTCGTCGAAACTGCTTAGAGTTAACTGTTTCAATTCAATTTTCCTTTCTAAGTTTATTTTTGTCAACAACATGGCCCAGGGCCGCCGGAAGAGGTGGGTAAAAAAATCTATACATAATTAATTACTCACCTGAATATTCTAGAAGAAATCTAAAAAATGCCACTGGATGGCGGAGCGGTTATGCACGCACTGGTGCATTGCATTGCAACTGCCGAAATTAAGCGCCGAATGTAAAACTTGTTAACATGTTCACGCATGCTAATTATATCTTCCTTCTTTATCGAAGAAATGCAAAGAAAATTCTAAAACTGCAGGCGTATGTTTTAAAGATTTCTTTGGCAGGAAATTAGTATCATACTGTGTTGGTGGATTGAGTTGCCGAAGTACAACTTTATTCAAAACTTTTGCTTTATTAGTAGATTTAAGAGGAATACCATATTTATCACTGCAGTGACAAATGCAAGGGGTATCTATATCTACCACCTCTTTCACGCAGGTAATCAGGCCAGGTCAGATCTAATATTCCGTGGGAATGATTGGTGTAGTTGCCAGTAAGTAGACTACTGGTTTTTAGTCTTAATCACCGTTGGTAGTTGGCCCACGTTAGTTTAAGAGTCTGCGTTCAAAGGTGATCCACGTCCGCTTTAGGAACACACGAAAAACTGTCGGCCATGTCTAGTTGAGTAGCAAAAGCGACACGTCTCAAAAAGTAAGCTAGATAATATTGTGTAAACGGCAAGACTTACCTATTAACAAGGTAATTTTATTTCTTAAGTATCTACTATGTTGGGGTTTGGAACCTTCGGCAACATGCACTATAACGGAGTTTTATCCACAATACCGAAACAGAATTATTGCACTCGACGCGCGTTTCGCTAACCATGTTAGCAT